>JANHGO010001883.1:0-32299 GCA_024606505.1 Aquila spilogaster
CAGCATGGCACATGCAGTCTGAGCTGTGGTGGACTTGTGGTGGGATTCTCTATCACAAAAACGATGTAGCGAGAAGCGCTGTCAACGAGGCCATTCAATTTTTCCATGGTGTTTAGCTCATGTAGGGTAGTTCTTATATAATGCCAATTATAATCATCTTCACATCTGTTTCCACCATTTTCTTTGGGAAACGGTTATCCATAGCAATGGCAGTCAGGGTCACGGTAGATCGGGCCTCAAAGGTCATCTGTCCTTCTGATGTATGATGGAGAATGGAGCAATGACTCTAGCAACGTAGTATGAACTTCATTGGGATACTCTTTCGTCTCTGTAATTGTATTGCGGTGGTCGATGGCGAGGGTCGCATGGTGTTGGAAATATTGATGACGAATGGTTTCCCGCTACTGAAAATTCTGAGTGTCTTAAGGTACCTTACCTTATACAAGCGATAGGGCTGAGTAGAAGTACCTACTCCGGATGTAGTTAGTGCGCTCTGGGCTGCCTTGACTGGTGCCATGTTGGTGATCGTGGCGATGTCACCTTGCATGACAACAACGACGCTGGCTTTCACCACCAGCATTTCTAAAATACCAGCCATACCACCCTGCTTCACTAGGAAACGTTGAGCCGCATCTTTTGTTGGGCACTCATCGACTTTCACGTCCCTATCATGTCCATATCTGTAGGAATATCTAGCCGATTGAGACCTCACATAGACTATACCCACCACTTAGGCATTCCGCTTGTTACAGCATTCTCCAGACCCCAGCTACAGGCCTCTTTCGCGCGTTTTGAGCGAGAGACGCCCGCGATCATACCCAAAGGCTCCGTGCTCAATCCTGAGTTCGCTAAATTTTTGGTGGGAAGCCTCAAATTGAGTTCGGAAGAGAGCATCAGCTCGTGTTCGAAGCATCTGAACAGTATCCCTGTGCATGAGATGCTTCACGATGCAGCTGTGAGCGCTATGAGAGACCCAACAAAGTTTTCTGATATTCCCCACCAACGCGCACCGCTCTCGCTTGGGGTGGCGAGTAAGCCTGATTGTTCGCCATTGAAGGTCGACATATCTGGCATGTGCTCGCCCTTCGGTGCTACGCCAACCAACATTCTAGCTGCTATGGTTGTTGACCGGACACACCGGTTAGAGCACTTCAAACATATTATTTTGAAATCGTTGTCCGAAGCTGGCTTCTGCGCAACAGCGGTTCCTAGCTTTATGGGTCTCATGATGACCAGAATGCTTGATACGTATCCGCGGAAAGGTACCTATGATCGAAAAACTAGGCGATGGACTCACGAGGAGCGACCGAAATCTCCGTTGGTCGACGCAAGTGATCTCATCCAGGGTTGGAACGACTTTGAATGGGCGACAAATGTCCAGCTTGAGAAAATTTGCAGGATCAATCTAGACCTTTCCGTTTAACAATTACTGGCACATTAAATTCTCCATAGTGGATAATACCATGAGGCAGTTATTTAGTGACTTTGGCCATTTCATTACTATGGATAAAGGTAGAGTTACAGGATGACCATTTGCTAATTGCTTCAGTTTCCCTATGGAAAGCTGAAGGTGTATGTCTGCTACCTGAGAATGTGTGGTGCCTTACCAACAGGCGTAACACTAGCTACAGTGCAATCCTGCAGTTTCTTGCCAGATTCAGGGCTAAACATGCAGTGCTTGTTGCCCAAAGAAAAGAGATCACCAGTGCTTTTAATGTGGACGGTTCGTACAATGACGGATGGTCAAGAAGGTGAGAAATTAAATACAGCCACTTCATTTTGACAGGGTCAGGATAGATAACAAATATTATCTTGAGTAATTAAACTGTGACTTTTTCTAAACTGAACAATTTGCCTTCACGTTATTACAATATGATAAAAAGGAAATCTAGAAAAAGTTTATCCTGCTAGCTGATTGACGTTACATAGGAATTTCAGAGAAGCTTATCACAGACCAAACTGTTACCACTGGTATAAAGAGAGTTTAACAATATGCTTAACCTGTTTTTTATTAATAATCCTCTCTCAACATGAATGTCTAGCTAAAAATGAATTCTATGCAAAATCTGAATACACTGGGACCTGTCTTTGCTAACCAATCTTGATTTTTATGTTTCAGAAAAGGAATAGTCACAACATTTAATTTCTGATCAATTTGACTTGTTTAATGATATTTTCTTTAGAACACAACCAAAACATTATGAAATGGTAAAATAAAATATGAGATTGCACTCTCACATCAGGACATTATTTCTTAATATTTAATTTAGGCTCATTTTTCCTTCAGAGATGAGCTCCCAGGTTATCTTTTTTCCCATAATGCAAACTTTTAGTGTGAGGTTGTAAGTTCTCAGTGAATTTTGTTCAATCACTTTCCAAGGTATAAGTTTTGCTGATCCAAAAATAGAAGACTCCTGTATGGGATTCACAGAATCACAGAATTTTAGGGATTAGAAGGGACCTCCAGAGATCATCTAGTGCAACCTCCCTGTTAAAGCAGGTTCCCTACAGTAGGTCACCCAGAAAGTGTCCAGGCAGGTTTTTGATGTCTCCAGAGAAGGACATTCACAACCTCTCTGGGCTGCCTGTTCCAGTGCTCTGCCAATCTCAAACATTGCAAAGAGTTATGATAAACCATGGGGGAACAAACTGAGCTGAATGCTGAGAATTTCATTTTAGGAATTTATTCATCTTTAATACAATAACAAGATAAGACAATCACATTTCCTGTGCTGCAGGTATGCTTTGGGGAATAGGAGGTTAGGGATGTTGTATGTCAAGGAAAAATTAAATGTTAAACTTTTCTGAGTTGAGTTAAAAATAAATTGTGGAATTTTCTGTGCGACAGTAGATCCGAAGGTCACTCAACACTATCTTCAACCATTAATTTTCATGAAAGAGTAAACAAACATGATGATGCCATTAAATTTAAAGATAATTGATTAGTAAATATACATTAATGCCAGAATGTAGGTATACCAAGTTCAATTTTGAGCTAGAAAATGTAAGAGCCTCTTTAATTATAGTATTTCTACATAATACAGAAAAATGGTAAGGGGCAATAGTCTGAGACTGGTGAAACGAAATTGCTCTGCTCTCCGTTATAGAAAAATAGCAACTGAGGCTCCTTCCTCTCTGGACTAGTTTCTCTTGTCAAGATGTGAAAGTCAGTTTAGAATGAAGAATACATCTAGGATATATCTTAGCAAAACAGTTGTTATTCAAACATTTGACAAATAGCTTTGAAAATGGAGAGAAAAGGAACAAGAAAAGCAGAGTGAATTAATTATGAAAGCATTGTGGATTACTTTAATGTATGAGTTAATCTTTTTCTTACCTCAAGAATAGGTCTCATTATTTCTGCTGTAGTACCTCCTTGTTTTTCACAAAACTTGTAGAATGCCTCAAGATAAGACTACATAAAAAGAGCAGAGAAATATTTTAAATGCTACTCAAGACCTGGACCATGTAGTCACAAATCTCATTTTTAAAATCTTCCATTAACTTTCATAATTCTGCCTATTAATTTAAATTTGAGTATGTGCTTAATTTGCTGGATTTAATATTTAAATGAAATTATTCTTACTACATTTAAATGTTTTTAAAAGATGTTTTCAGACAAATATTTTGCTTTCTTTGCTCCCTAAATAACGTTCTTTAGCTCCATTGAGTTTCCACTGTATAATAAGCAGATGGCTGAAGGAAACTGCATTTATAGTGTGGAGGAAGGGATTTGGGTATATGCCACGGCTGTTGGGTCAGCACTATGAGGATACACAAATTAATCCCTACTGCTCTACTCTTCAAAACCCTGGATTAGAGCAGAACAGTGTACAAAGCTTCTGTAATACCAGTCTATATAGCCCTCGGGTCTGTTGAGGATTCAGTCCTTTGCACCCATTTCAGTGTACCTGAGCAGGAAGGACCTGAAGTATCTCAGAGAGTGGTTCCTCCTGCCTTCCCCTCCTCCAAAATACCATCTTAGGAACATTTATGTCATCAAAGTACATTTGTTACAACTTCATACAAAGAAGCTGTCAGTAGCTATGCAATTATGAGAATTTTAAGTAGAGGCATCTTGGGGGGATCTGCTGCTTAAGATTTTGTGTTAGGTTGTGTATAATGGTCCCTGATAGTAGAGCTGAAATATAATTGATTGCATTGACAGCTGAAGCAGAGGAGAAAGGATTTGTTAGTAATTTAGAAGTGTTTGCAGAATGATCCCCTGATACTTAGAAGTTAAGAATAAATATTAGATTTAGTAAGTGTAAATGTATGGTCATCCACACAGGAAATATGAATCAAATCTGTATGTAAACAAACAGAAGAAGTGCCTAATTTATTAGTAACTGATCTTCTTATGAATTGAAGTAAGTAGCTGACTATTTAAGAACCAAATATTGTACTGGAAATTTAGAAATATCAGTTGTAAGAAAAACAGAAGTATTTTTTCTTTCCCCTTAATGCAATCAGATCATCGTAAGATTACTTCCTGCAGTCTGAGGCATTAACTGTGAAAGACAAAAATGAAATCAGAGAGAATGTGCTGGGTGGAACCATTAGCAGAATGAAATATGGATAGCTCTTAAAGAGACCAGCATAAGATTATTGACCTGCGTGCTAATATTTGGAAAGTACCTTGAAATCACAAGGCACAAATTAGATGCACATCCTTACAGCAATATGTCATAACAATGCTAAATGTAATTTTTAAAATGAATGAAAATTAAACAAAAATGCCATCTAGATTTGAAGCAAGTACACATTTTCAGATCACGTCTACCTAAATACTAGCCAAAAGTCTGCCTGGGGTCAGGTAGGAGATAACAGTTCTGTGGCATTTAGAGAAGAAATTCACAAACAAATGCATCCGGATATTCATCTGACATCTAAAGCATTTTCATTAATGAGATATTAAATTAGGATTTTGAGGCAGACCCAACATTTGAAGTCTCTCCAAAAACTGGAGTAGAAACCAGAGGAGCTGAAATCGATTCCCAGACTTGCCATCAGCCAGGTGACCTTAGGCAGCTTGCTTCATCTCACCATGCTTCTATTTCCCCATCCATATAACAGGGTTAATGATACTGACCTCCTTTTGTAAGATACTTTTAAGGTGCCAAGTATTATTATTATGTTGCAAGAACTTGCCTTGTACAGTTTGTTGCGCATTATTTCAACGTTCATTTCATCCAGGTCATTTTCAGACAAGCAGTCTTGAAAGAAAGCAGCTGAAAGTAGAGTTTATTACACTGCAGTATAAATGTACGTGCTGATAATATGCATCTCTTGTCCATCGCCACTCACCAGTGTGTGAGCAAGTATCTGAGATTTCTATTGTATAAGAAAGAGGAAGAGAAATCCTCTTGATTTTTTCCTTATCCCCTTATTCCCTCCTTTCTAATGACAATCTGTTGCAAAGGGAATCAATCAGTGCAGCAGCAAGAGTCCACGTCTCCCAAGGTCATCAGATGGGAAATGTTAATGAAAGCCCTAATCTTCTCTGAAGTAGATGGTTTTGTCATTAGGAAGATTTTCTAGTGGGAAACATGAAAGATACCTTTTGTCCTAAATCTTGCAGGTATTCTGCATTTGTTGAGGTGAATCCTCTTTGCTAGTTTACTTCTTCCCTCAGTTTTTTGTCAGAGGCACAAAGGCAACAGAATGCAAGTAGAAAGGAATGCAGTCTTTGACCTTGACTATCTGCAGATCCAAGTCCTCTGCTAGAACCATCTGAAGAGCAAGCTTTTGAACTGGCAGGCAGGGGATGCGGTTCATTTGTGTGGTTGGGCCTCTTAAAAATAGTATATTCATAACTGGCAAAGGTATGCCAGTCTGTCATGTCAGTGGGTCTGGCCAGTGCTGCATTAGAGACAGTATTGCCACAGACACTGGCTAAAAGAGATGGTATATTGTTTAGGGAGAATGTGTGAGTCTGGCCATGTTTTGAGGTCTCCCCGCTTTTTCTTTGTGAAAACATGCTTAAGAAAGGGGAGAAAAATATTGGACTGAAAGTGGAGAAGGGATCAAAGAGTAAGAACTGCTGGGGAAACACCACAGTCAGAGGAGAAGGACTTGCCCCATGTCAGAATCATAGAATGGCAGAATGGCTTGAGTTGGAAGGGACCTTAAAGATCATCTAGTTTCCGTCCCCTGCTATCAGTAAGGTCACTACCCATCAGACCAGGCTGGCCAGGGCCTCATCCAACCTGGCCTTGAACACGTCAAGGGATGGGGCATCTATAGCTTCTCTGGGCAGCCTGTGCCAGTGCCTCACCTCCGTGTCTCTGGAACAGATATTCTCTGACAGTTATGGAGAATGTGTGTTAGAGCAGATGCTCCTAGCAGCAGCTGTAGCCTGTGGAAAGCCCACCTGAGAGGCAAAGATACACGTGAGGAGGGAGCTGCATAAAGAACCATCATGTATTGACCATCACCCCCTGCCCATGTCTGCCACTGCCTCGTTGGAGGGAGTGGACTGATCTGGAGGAGGGAAAAGGGAAAAGTCGAGCTAGAGAGTGGGAAAGGAGAAGGAAAGGTGATTTTCCTAAGTGTGTAAATGTTTGTATCTTTTTTGTCTCTTTCGTAATGCCCAAATCAGGAGTTAAACCAAATATGTGGCAATATATTAATTTTTCAGAGAGTTGATTTGTTTTGTGTACAACAGTAATATGTTTCATTTTCTTCCCCTATCCCAGTGGAGGTAGTGAGAGAGCAAGCAGCTGGGTGGGAGTCTGGCTGCTACCTGAGGCCAACCCAGCAGCCCACCACATCTGGTTGGGCAGCAGGACATGAAACCACACACAGTACTCAAGATGAGGGCACACAGTGCATTCTTGTATGGTCAAATACATCCAGATCAATCTTTTCTTTACCCTTCCCAATAGCAGCCAGTGCTGCACTGTGAGCAAAATTTCATCCCAATTTCTGAATGCAGTGTTTCCAGCCCTAGCTCTGCTTTGCCTTTAGATTTATTCCTTCAAGATAGGATTGTCTCTGTGCTTTAATAATGCCCAAATCCTCAGGAGAGAGATTATAGATTCTACCACAACATCTAATATTTATTAGTAGCTGTCTGTTTCTTGCTCCTTAGTGAGGGATAGGCAAGATTTCATCTTACATGTTTTAATTATAGATGCAGGTGTTGAAATAAAAATCTAGATGCTCTAAAGCAGCAGCTATACTTCAGTATACAAGATATCCATTACTCTTCTTGGTAGCATGTTTCTTTTTGTCTACTTCCCAAGGTTGATATAGAAGTTGTTAATAAATGTCTTGAACACCTCTCCTGAAGAACTTTATCGAGTTTATCAGCCAATTATTTATAAATTTCATGTTACTAAAGCACAGCCATCCAATGGAAAACGTGTTAGTTGATCTCAGTTGTTCTTAAGAATACAAAATTAGGAGTTTCAAGAAGCAAATAAGAAATAATTTAGTATTCCTACCTAATGGTGTGTCAACCAAAATTGCATTGAACAGCTCAGTGGGGTTTGAGGCAATGCTGACTGCTTCCATTTGCTCAAATCTTCCCAGTGGATGACACTTGGGAACAAGTTCAGCTATGGGTCGCTGGTGCAATGTGCCAGTTATTAAAAGAATTACGTTGTCAATCATGTAGCTGTATCTGTATTTGAAAGAAAAAAGTAAAATAAATGAGCCTTAACTTTATAGTGAATTTTGCCTTGAAAAATATAAAAGCCAAATTTTTGAAAATTAGTGAGAACACTGAAGACAGAAATGATTGTAGTGTTTGGAGGTTTGTACCTTCACTCATTATCAACATCTCATTTATCAAAACCAGAAGTTTTTAAATAGCAAACTGTGTGACGTTTTTAATTTTAAACCACATGATTGGTTTGCAAAAGATGCTTTTAAAGAAAAGGAAGCAGAAACGTGAATATAATAAGCATGACAGCTGTGAAATGTAGGTTTGATATAATAAGTGACAACATATGGTATCAAAACATAAACCACCTGACTAAGCAGCTTCTCTAGTTTGGGATTTTGTTATAGAGAGCATCTGGATAGAGTGCACAAGAATCTAGGCACTAAAACTGCAGAATCCATGTAGGTGGAGTAATCTTCTTTCTCCCTCAGCTTTAAACATCCTCCAGGAGGAAACTGTGAAAATTATTACAAATTTCTTCTTTATTGCTGAAAGTTTTCTTTTCAGTAGAAGTTTTCTATGAGTTTCTTACTGGTGTTACTGTCAGAGGGTTTTATGAGTTTTGTGAGCAACTCAGAAATGGAAATACAAAAGCTGTTTCCTTGGGATACTTGTAACAAGGATACTACTCTTCAGCCTGTGTTACTGGTTCAGAACACAGCTAGAGACACATAGAAATTAATACGATCCCACACAAAATCTGTGACGGAGCTCAAGGATCTGGTGATACATAGTTCAGTGACACAATGGTTTTGCTAAATATCTTGAACTGCTGTCTCCATCATTATCATAAAGCAACCATGGGCAGAATGTATGCACATGTGTATATATGCATGTCGATCAGTATGAGAAAAAAAGCTGTCATTTTCACTTTCATTTCTCTGAAGTAAAACCTAATTATTGTATGGATACAGGTTGTACCTGTCCCAGGGCAGTCTTTAGTATCCTGTTGGTATAATAGCCTAAGAAGGATTAGTCACATTTGTACATAAGCAATAAAAAAAAGAATGATGATAGTTTATTTTAGTGTTACAATAAAAATGTTCCTTGAAAGTAAGCTGAACGGTTTAGTGATCTTGTCAGAAGGTCAAGGGGAGTAAACAGTTAAGTACAATATCCTGGTGACATTTCACTAATCCATGTTTTTAAGCTGTTGTAAAGCAGAACCCCATTTTTTCCTTAATGTTAAGTCATTTATTTACAAGTTTTGTCTGTTTATAGCTGTAGGGAGATCAGAACTTTCTCTTCATCTGGCTTCAAACAGCACTTGTGTTTTTAAACAAAGCCGCTTGGATTAAAGTATCTTACCATATGCAGCAAGTTGTTGTTTCAATGTTGAAGTGGTATAAGAAGTATGGTGGGTATATGACGTGTTTTTTCCCCCTTTAAACAAAATCTAGAACTTACCCCATGTCTAGGAATTAAATCGCTGCACTGGAAATTGTTCATGAATTGCCCCCACAAACTTAATTTTTGCAAAGTTGATTTCTGAATTAAATGGCGTTTGAAAATAACAGTAGTTCTCGATCTCTACCGCTACTCCAGGCCCCATACACAGTAAAAAATCTGCTCTTTCTGAGTTCTTCAAAATAAGCATAAATATTTTCAGAGCATGTATTAGCAAATAAGGTATGTAAATATTACCGTTTCAAAGTAATTTCACTGCTTGGAAATTTAATGCAAATTCCAGTCAGATGTATTTACACCGTTTTAACCTGAAGCTGTGTTTTCGCTTTGGATCTAAGCGATGTGGTAACATTACTTACGTGACAAAATTCAGAAAAGTAGTGAGTGGTTCAAAAGCATGGTTTCTGAAGTAATGAAATTCCGTGAGCAGCTTTGTCTTCAGTTTATCGTCAATGGTGGAAATAGTGAGAGGGCCAGATTCATTAGCCAGGAAGTTGCCATAGTCTGTAGTCTGTAGATGTAACTTCAGATCTGGAATTAGATTCAAGGAAGAATAAACTGTCACTATATTGTTACAAACCAAATCAAATAACTTTTGACATGTTCATTTGTAACATTGTATTTTCATATGAAGCCTCTGTTGGAAGCAATTGCCTTCTACTTATAAGACTCATTGCAACAAGAAACCACAAGTAGTTGATACCTTTATTGGAAATTTTACTAGTAAATTTAATTAACAGGTACACCAGGCTCAGTTTTAATTACTGCTTTCCCTAGCTCCTTCCCAGTCAGGTTTGTTCATTGTTTTGATTTCACAGATTTTTTCAGGACGCCACAATTGCACCATTATGTGTCAGTTGTTTTGCACTCCTATGGACTGTTACACATCAGTGGGAATCATCCTGTGACTTAAGATCTTCAGTTTTCATGTGAATCATTTAAATCTCATGTAAGACTATAATTTCATGTAATCAAGCTGCCCAAGGAAGAGAGAACACATCTTGCCTTAGACTCATCTCCAAATGAGTCCTGCAGAAGAATGCTTGAAAAGGCACAGTTATACTCCCTTAGCTTTTCTGTTTGGGCTTTGTCTGATCTATGGCTGTTGTTAACAGATCCTGTTAACAGGAACTGTTGCAGAAACTTGGGTTATCGTGACATATTCTGACAGGGCTCCCAACCCCGATAACTGGGGAAAAAAAAAGGGTTGATTAGACAACAAGGTTGAAAGAAGCTTTTCTAATAGCAAAAAAAAATTGTTTGGTAGATTTCCTGTAGTAGCTAATTTCCGCAAGGAAAGTTATGAATCAGTTCTTAGTGTTCAAAGTGGTTTAGCACTTCCTTTTAGAAAAGCCCCTACTTTATTGCATAATTACGTTCAAATGTTACATTAAAACTACCATGAATTATAGGTTGGGATGATTTTATGGGGTTTTAGCTTTAATAATGATTAGATTTCCAGATAAAAACTGTAGTGATGTTTAGGGAAATGAACAGCAACACTCACAGCAACTGAATTAAAGGTGTGTCTGCAAGAGAAGTTAATATGAAGTTAGTAAGGTGTGCATTTATTAGTATAGTAACTACTCTTCCCTAATTTCCCATATGTATACTTTATTAGTATGCAGTAAGGTTGCCTACGCTGAGACTTCATGAAAAAAGACTAGTACATTGCAAATTCTGACTCCTTAGTGTAGCACTAAAACTATGAGATATGCATCACCCTTAGAGCTTCATATGTGAGTTCTGCTGCCACCTCAGCTCATTTCAGTGACTACAACAACACGCTGTTTTGGATAGGACAGCTGTGCTCTGTTAGTGCTTTGGAACTATTAGCACTTCTCTAGATCTTCCTCACAGAGGTCATGTTACCAGTGTAAAATAATTTCTGTACAGGCTTCCATCCAGGAAGAATCCAAATATGAACAAAGGAAAATTCCAGTATTTCAGCTGTCAGTATTAGCATGCATCATCCATCTGCATTTTGTGTTTCCTCATACAGTCATCTACAGGAAAATCATATATAGGAAATGTATGGAATTCACATTTATTACATGAGTAAAATCATGATTTTACTCACAGTTAAGCAGAAATTAAATAGAACGTATGTCTAAAGGGAACTAATGCTCAGAGAGAGGCTAGTTCAAGATGAGTGTGGTTAAGATAGAAAGAAAGAGTCCTGCAAGAAGCTGAAGGGAGCATTAGTCCAAGCTCTTGGCATGAAGCATGCGGAGTCTTGTGTGACTCCTGACTGTAACAGCCAGCTGCCATCACGTCTCAGTTACGCTGTTATTTCAGCAGCATTCTAGCATGGCAAGTCATTAACTTGTTTCATCGAGGTGGGAGCAAAGCTGGGCTGCTCATCCTTCTGTGACTTAGTGCCCATGCTAGGGAGCAGCATTCTTTCTGTCACATGAGTCAAGGAAAGAATAAAGCACTGGATTTAAAACCTCCTATATTCTACTTCAAAGTGTGTCAGCAGCATTTCCCTTGAAACAGATGATGCCATAGGGCCAAACTATCAGTGTGCCATGTTGCAGAGCTTCCAGCCAGTGTTGCAACCCAAAAGGCAGCTCCATCAAAATAATACTGATTCAAACAAGCCCCAAAGAATATCTATGTTAAGCTGAAGGCCTCTTCTCCTCTCTTTGTGGCCCTGAATTGAGAGGGCACAGTCATACCATAAGCCACTCTCCTTTTTCCCTTTCCCCCTCACTGTTACACTTTCCCTGTAATTATCAAGCAGATGTCAAGCTCTAACCTTTATTTTTTCTTGTGGTTCTCCTGTACTGACATTACGGTTTCTCCTCTAGAGATATAAAAACCACTTTGAAATTAAAAGATCTTTTTGTTTCTATTTATGGCTCACTTGGGGTGGTTTTGATTCTGTTTCTGCTTGTTTATTTTAGAATATTTATAATATTTTAATCTTAGGCCAGTTTTTTGTGGTCTGGTGCAATGCCACAGAATGCAAAGTGGTGTAAGCTTATTACCTTTCAATGTGAATTCGTGAATTGAAGGCACTCTAGGACAAGCAAGATACAGTACTACAGCACTAATTCATATGCTGGACCTTTTAATTGGAAAGAAGATCCAATGTACATACATAGCTCCATTTTCTACTTTAGAGGTAAGGGCCTGGTTTTTGTGTACTGTAAACTTGTGATCCAACTTCAGTATTACAGCATCATGTATGTGCAGAGACATGTTTGCATTTAGGCCCATGTGCAAATCCAATGTTTCTCAAAATTTAATTAGAAATAGCATACTTGGTAGATAACCGATGGGAGCCTGCTGTCTGGCTAACAGAAGTAGAAAATGCTACAGTGGAGATAGAGATGTTCTGTAGCTGAACAGGAAAAAAAAGGGAAGTGATAGCAGGAACCAAAGATGCCCTACCAGGCAGGTTGATGAAGGCTGCTCTTTCTGTTGCTAAAATGGATTTGCATTCTAAAATTGAATGAATGTTAGAAAAAAGAAAGTTCAAAAATAAAGAAGTCACTGTTCTTTCTAAGCCTTAATGAGAAAATGATATTACCCGTCTGTTGTGATCTGCTCATAAAAAAACTGTGCATATATAATACTGAAGGTTCATATATCTCAGAAATGTTATGAAACTACTTACTGTTTGTAAATACCTTTATTGTAAAATGACTTAAAATAAAAATAGTTTTCCTTGTGTCTGTTGAACAGGAGCAAGAATTCTGTGGGAGTGAGTGAGGAAAATATTATTTCTTAGCATGCTTTTAACAATATTTAACATTTTCTATTTTTTGTCTTATTCAGAAACAGTGAGGATCTTTTATTTTTTCTTCACAGAGCCTTCGGCGACATAATCTCCTGAGTTCCTTTGTAGAGAAAATGAAGCCTGTCCTTTATAGATGTTTGAAGTTTTATTAGTTTTTCCTGGAGCATGTGTAAAATGCATGGAACAGAACCTCTTGATTTAAACAGTTAAATACAATATCAAGTTTATCTTTAGAGTCTTTAATTTCCATAGAAATTAAAGAAATAGAAATTGGCTGGTTTTGTCTCCTGTCATTGAATCATAGAATCATTTGAGTTGGAAGGGACCCTTAAGGGTCACCTAGTCCAACTCCCCTGCAATGAACAGGGAAATCCACAGGTAGATCAGATTGCTCAGAGCCTGGTCCAGCCCAGCCTTGAGCGTCTCCAGGAATGGGGCGTCTGCCACCTCTCTGGGCAACCTGTTCCAGTGCTTCATTAGGCTTATCTTTAAAAAAAATAAAAGAAACGCATTTCAGTTCTCAAAGTAAGTGTATTGTGTGTGTCCAAACTGTTGTTGTATGAAATGGAGAGTTGATGCAGCTCTCCAGCTTATCAGCTGAAGAAGGCATATGCACTTGGTCAACTGACGAGTCTCTGGATCCAACTGACTGTACTGAGAATCTCTTCTTTAACTATGAGGAACTTCATCCAGCTGACAGCTAAATACCCACACATATCTATTTAAATGTAGTTGTTTTAATCTGGAAAATTAATGCTGTGCAACCTTGCAGGTTTATTTTTTAGTAGTTTAGATAGCCTCAAAACTCTCTTGTACGCATGAGACAACAGGTTCTGCACTTCTCATTTCCTTAACTCTATCACTGCATAGACAAAGCAGCTCTAAACGGAATGAGCTTATTAATTCTTGCTGTTCCTGTTTCAAATGAATCTATTGTCTCCGTGTTTTAGATAAGATTTCAGTGTACAATCGTAGCTATTATTTGAAGTTAAGGAAAGAAACTTCATGTTCCTTTAGAAAGGTGATATTTTCTGTTGCATTTTTTCCTGCCAAGTGTCTAGGGGTATGTCATATGATTCTTGCACAAGTCTGTCTTCATCAGGCTGTGACCAGTCTTGGCCATAGAAAGCTGTTTTGGAAACTACTGTGTGTTCTTTTTATTACTGTGACAAAGTCACCTTGGAATAAAAAGCTTTTTTCTTTTTTTTTTTCCTTTAAGCTTGATAATAAGTTTTCTACCTTTGTGACATCTAGTTTCCTCTTCTGAGTAAGCAGAACATCCCCCACTGTCCTAGAACTCATGAAGTAATAAAGTACTAAAATTATATCTTTCACAGAGAAATTCAGCGTGAGCTTTTAATAACATTTTTCAAACTATTTTATCCAGCTGAAATGATACTAAACTTCTATACTTGCACAGTTCTGTACAATGGTTAAAATCTGTGAGATTACCAATGTCCATAGGAAATCTATGGATGAAATTTCCAAGTTCATCAGTAAACTAGAACCCCCCCATCATCTGGATTGCTTTGCAAATCACAGTCCACACAATCCTGCACAATAATTTCAGTGGAAATCTGCTAGCTTAAATATGAGAACTGTTCTTAAAAGGAAATCCGAGTTATGTCTGGATTTTAAGATAAGGCTCCCAACACTTTAATCTTTTACCTTCCATTCTTCAACGATCCAAGCAACAGTATTTCTTCCTAAATAAAAGAAGCCAGCAGACTTACCTTCTAATGTCTCACACTGTGCTAAATTGACATAGTCTGCACTTGTCAAGATCCCAGCCTTGAACCCTCGGACCAGCCCCTCCAAGTAGCCGTGGTCCACATTGAAGTAAAACTCTGAGTATCCCGGCATGGAGAAAAGGAGATTCAATCTCTCTGCTGGGTTCTTGATGTTACTAAGTATTTGCCACCAACTGTTTTCCTCCTCTTAGAAAAGAATGACAAATAGTCACTGTTTTCCTGCCAGCCTATGATTGTGTTTTACCAACTAGTTTCTTCCTGTTTCTTGTTCTTAGTTTATATAGTTCCAGTACAGTTGATGCTTACACAACAGTCACCAAGTAAATCCAACTCCCTCCTGCCAGAGCCAGAAAATTAGTCTGTTATTGCAAAAAGAAAAGCCAAAAATGGAGTATAAGATTTAAACTCAGATTGCAAAAATGCTGTGTACTGATTGGAAAATAAAAAATGTTTTAAAAACTTGACAGTATTTTCATATATTTTTTAGTGCATTTCAACCAGGAAATGGTCTATGAATGTCTGTTGAAAAAAAAACAATCCCACACTTAAGCAGTCAACTGCAGAACACAGAAAAAAAAGAATCTCATAGCCTATTCCAGGAACTCACATAGTTTTTGAGTGTCTGTGTATGTCTTTAAAAAGCAGTCTGGTTGCCAAACTTTTCTACTGCCCATCGCTATCATAAATATGTATACAAACTGTAAGATTCTCCTAATAATTACAGTGAACATTACATCATGCCCCCAGTGCTAACCAAGAAAAAGGTCTTTGAAGAGTTTGACTTTCATCAGCCTTTAAAGTGAACGTCCAGAACTTACCTCAAAACCATTGTTTGCCCAAGTTCAAACCAAATACTCTGATTATTGTTCACCCAGATGTGGAAATAACTCATATTTTTTCCTCTTACAAAACAAATACTATAAAAATAGGAATCTTGATTTCATTAATTCAAATTGAAACTCCCAATTTTGATTAAAAATTAAAACTGTGCTAATTCTGTCAGTGAATTTTATACTGAACTGTTAGGTCTTCTGCCTTTCAGATTTATGTGCCCCCGGGCTGACTCTTCAAAGTGGCTATGCTTCTATAATCGACACAGACAGTCTTTTGTGTTTGTGCTGCTTGTTGTTTTTTTTTTCCCTAAATTCGTTATCACATGCAACATATGTCTGCAAGCTTTGCTGGAAAGGAAAGTCTCACAGCACACTGGGCAGTGCTTAGCTGTGCAGTCGGCTGGAGCTCAGGAACTGCGATGTGGCTGAAAGGTTAGCACCAGAGCTACAGCAGTGGCCTGCCATCTTCATCTCAACACTGAGGCTCAGTTTTTGGTGCTTTAAAATGTTTAATGCATGGTGCCAGCTGGAGACACGTGGCTTGGCTTTTCTGTTGATCTCTTGTTCTGAAATGTGGCCGCAGGGAGAGCTGACTGCCTCTAAGACTTCTGCCCCTAACCTGGGAGCTGAGTGATGGCAACCTAGTCCTCATCAGGTGACTCCTGTCTATACTGCCTTACTCATGACTGTGGCAAGGCTCTGCTTGCCACATGAGACATGGGATGCTTGTGTGTTTGCTGTCCAAGCAGCCACCATAGGAGGAAGGTCACCAGCTACCTGATTTCTTGGCCACGAGACCCCAGTGGGCTCAAAGAAGCTACAAAGCACTGGGCTGGGCAGGCAGAGCTGAGCAAGGAGTGCTTATAACTGGAAGGTTGGATTAGAATTAACTCCAGCTGACAAGGTTAATTCCACCAGTTGCAGGGGAGATGATGACAGCATTTTGGACATTTAAAAACTCATGTACTCATATGCAAGTGTAATTGTTTGAGAGTTCAAATGGTATAGAATTTTGCTTCGTGAAAACTGAGCAAACAATTTTATGTATGTCAGGTTTTAGTATTGTAGATTTAACACAGCAAAAGATGAATAAGAAAGATGGGACCCCCCATCCCCAAACAAGCAATCTGATTTGTCCTCCAAGTCTGCATGCTCACTGTGTTCAGATTTCTGAGGCATAGGATGCAAGAACCTGGCAGAAGTTCATTGATGGTGTTTCAAAATCCAGGGACATTCTTCAAAATATGCTATCTCTGTTAGTACTTCCTTCTTGCCTTGTGAAGATATCCACATTTACCTTAAATCTGCTTTTTTTTTTTTTCTCTGTTATCATCACTGTTCTAGCTTTTTCCACTCAGCGGTCTGTTACTAATGTTTTTCCAGTGAAAATAAATGAGGGAAGGTAAAAATGAGAGGTACTCGCTATTGTGTACACTATCAGCAATGTTTGTTTTTACCCCACACATCTCTAAAAGTGTGCATTAGCTAAACAAGGAGCACCTCGCGGCAGCTGAACCTGCCCTCCTCAGCTGCAATTGCCACTATCGGGTGATGGAGCGCGTCCAGCTGGTGGCAACCCAAGGCTGTGCTGCTGAGGAAATGCCAGAGCTCCAGGCAGCAGCCAGTGCAGAAATGGCTTTGCAACGGATCCTAAATTTAGTAAGGTTTGGGGTCATGTAAATACTGACTGGCAGGTGCAAATACCACCACTGTTGATCGTCCAGTGGGAAAGTGCTACCACAAGATCCAAAAATACCGCTTTTAGGGCCGTCTCATGAAGTATTATCGCTCAGCAAACTTGTTCCATGAAATCTCTGTCTTTCTGAAAGATTTAAAGAAGCAGCCTAAACTATTGAGTGATTTTATCTGTTAGAGAAAGGTCACCTTATCTGTTGGATAAGGTGTCAGAGGATATAATCTGAATTAATAGGCTATATTCAGCAGCATCAGGAAGCGCTCGGTTCTCTGATTTTTTTGTTACAGGAAAAGTTGTGGAGGAAAGGAGATATCTTCAGCAGCAAACTTTAGAAACAGTGCATACAATGCATGTAATTAGGGATTTGACTGAATTTTTAAATGAAAGGTACGAAAGAGCACCTTCAGTACCTAATGTTGTAATTTCTTATAATGAGTAGCTGGTACCATATGATTTCTTTGACATTTTGGAATGGGTACATTTTTATTCAAAACTTATAGTTCTTCAGATTAAGGAACTTAATTAGATAGAGCTACGAATTAGCTTTAACAAACTACCATGAGGGAAAATCCGATACTCTCACCTGATAACTTTGTGGAGTACAAAGGTTGATATATTTTAAGAAGAATTTCGCAGCAGTGAGCCAAGCAAATAGTGATAGCGTGTTTGTGAGCAGAAGTTAAATCAGGTTAAAGCAGAATTAACAACGCAACACCATTCAGATCTAATAGCGCACATTAACCTCTGGTACCGAAGTTTCTGAGAAACCGTGCGACAAAATGTGTATATAATTTAACCACAAGAGGTCATCATGAGACCGCTGCGAACCACCTCCAGTTCTTTCACCTGTACTGAAGGAAATGAACTTGGAAAGGAATATGCAAAAACTTCTGGATTTTTTAGTGTACTTTCAACTCATCTAAAGGTAAAAACGAAAAACACATGCACTGATCATTTATTCAGAAGAGCTGAACAAAGGTTGTCTTCTTTATGTACATTTTTGCTATATCCTCAGATTTTCTCTGAGCTTCCTCTTTTTTTTTTCTGTTTTTAGCAGTGCTGACGGTTCCCGGCCACGTGGTTAAAGCTGAAGAACAAATGACAAAGGGTCAGCAGAAGAGTGAGTAAGGGAACGTCCACGGAATGTCAAGCCTAAATCACATGAATTCAGTTACTCTTTTTTCATGAGAAGTACTCAAAGGCACTGCTTTAGTTATCACAGAATCTCATTTAGAAATTGATTTTGTGGCTTTACTCAGGCAGATCTCTGCTTAAATTGTGGTTTTGCTTACCCAGAAACAAAGTCACTGGAGTCCTGATTGCGCAAGTGCTTACATATATAATCAGGTGCCAGTTTCACTGTTATCAGAATAGAGAGCTTATTCAATGTGTGAGAGAAACAGATTTCTTCATCTCTGTGTGACTCTGTTTGTTTGCATGTGGGAGATTTTTGACTTAACACTCTCTAATTCCTATCCAGTCAGTAGAAAATGCACCTCCCTTACTAAGCAATCGGAAGTGTTTTTAAAGACGTAACCTGTGGTTCACTTTCTTTCTTTCGGCTGTTCTGCCAAAAAAGGCAAATTATTATTTTTTTCTTTCTTTGCTTATTGATTTAGATCAGCTAGGTAAAAATTGTTAGGATCGGTATGTTAGGCAGATTGAAAGTGTTCCCATTTTCTGATGTAGCTCAATAGTATACAAATGGATTGAGAGGCTTTTGGAATGCAATGTGTCCATTGCTCTGGATTTTTTAACATGTATATGTATTGGCATTGAAAGCTAAACACATCAGCACCCCTTAAACTTTGTAAATGTTGGGTTGTCTGCTGTACATTCCTAAAAATCCTTTCAGAATACAATCTATTAAAATCCCTCTTTTCTGAAACAAAAGCAGAACAATTCTGGTTGCAAGACGTAGACTGAGAGTCTGCTCTTCTGAGGTGTTGAATATCTGCAGCTCCTGTAAGATGGACATCAAACACATTCAGGTGCCCTACATACCTTAGTATTCTAAGTAGCCAGAAATGTGATCCCATGGGCAGCAGAAGTATAGCTCAGCTGCAGCTCCTTAAGGCCTCATCCACTGCTATTCTGTGGGCTCCTCCATGGCTGCACATGGAGATCTGCTCTGCCTGGTGCCCATGGGCTGCCTTCTCCTCCATGGACCTCTTCTGGGCTGCAAGGAGCTCCTGCTCCAGGTGTGGAGCACCTCCTGCCCTCCTTCTGCACTGACCTTGGTGCATGCAGGGCTGTTCTCTCACATTTCACACTCCTATCTCTGAGCTGCTGTTGTGCAGCAGTTTTTCCCTTTCCTACATCTGCTCTCCCAGAGCACACCCAGCATCGCTCATGACTCTGCTCTGGCAGTGGCAGGTCTCTTTTGGAGCAGCTGGAGCTGGCTCTGATCTGACATGGGACAGTACAGGGCTTCTCATAGTGACCACCCCTGCAGCCCCCCACTAACAAAACCTTGCCACGTGAACAAAAGACACTACAGATAATTAAAATATATGAAAATTGAGAATGATGATAGGCTATACTTGAACAGACGCAATCCAGCTGCCATGCCGAGTGGCTTTTTTAAACAAGATCTTGCTGATAGCTAAGCCTTTATACACAGAAGGCCTATTCCTGTGCCAACAGCAGCTCTGTACCCAGCAGGCACACCCAATGCTAACACTCCCAGCTAATGTACACTGCCTTTGCTAAAATCCTTCACAGGAATTATGCACCCTCAGCTTTTTTATCATGACTAACTTGTGAATTAACATGAAACACATCTTTTACTCCTATACCTTGTTGTGTTATTTTGATATTGAGTTCACAAACATATCATGCTGATATCTTCCTGTCCCATGCCTTCAAAAAATAATCTTGCAGCAAGCCTCCTGGTTTTTGGTCTTTGTTCAAGGAATTACATGCCAGTGTAATAAGAAGGATTTTATCAGAGAGTTAAAGTGATAATTCTGTGGAGAGAAGCCAGGAGAAAATCATTATCAGTGGTTGAAAAACTAGGGAAAAGCAGATTTGAGAGAATTAACAAAGCTCTGGAATGCTTTCAGAAATGAGGCTCCAATTTTACAAAACTTATGCACTGTTACCAAATTGGGCTACTTTGGTGTGAATAATTTGTACTTTTCAGCACTGGCACTCACATGAACTCAGCAGACTCTGTCCAGGATGCAAGTTCTGCTTAATTCTAGTGAGGATGCCAAGAATTCACATCCTCGCTTGAAGGCCCCTAAGCCTTTCTCTTACACAGTGTAAGGTCCTTTTGTCCTTATCTTAATCTACAGTCCTCTTCCTAGTAAGTTTTTTATGCAGGTGAGCACCCTTTTCTCTTCTTTAATTGTCGCAAAATTCACATTCAGTAGGTAGGATCCTCAGGTTCCTTCAGGTATCAGGAAGTTTTTATCCTTGATACATTCTGAAAGCAAAATAAATATGACAGAACTCTTAAATAAAAAGTACACACGACTCAATTTGAAGTGCAAATCCCCACAGTCTGTTCCCTGCCGTCCAGCTCCCCTGCTCATAGTACTGCAGCTTGAATGATTTCTTCAGCTTCTGACACAGATCCAAATTCTCAACATTGAGTTTGCTAGTTCGCTGGTAGTCTGATTGGACATTAATATTCCTTTTTCATTTTCAACTTTAGATGGCCAGAACATGTACATGCTTGTGAAATATAGCCTTCTGCTAACATAGCATCATGTTTATGATAGATATCAGAAGGATCCTTTACTTCTTGCTCTTTAGACATAGCACCTAATCACTCCAATGCAACTGGCATGGCCGCGCATGCTTATGTTGCAATGTAGAGCATACCAGAAGTTTGTTATCTGTCTTTTTATGGTGGATAATTGCAAACCATAAGAAGATAAAAAAATGGAATTGGATAAATAGAATTTACTGTATTTTGAGAAGGTAGTTCCATGAAGGGTAGTGTTGCAAAATATTAAGTTTGGATATAATTAAAATACATTTATATCCTATGTAAAAAAATAATCAGGTAAAGTAGAAGGAGATACTGTCAAAAATCAAGTTTAAACTTTGAGCATATGGATAATCACTTCTGGTGACGCAACTACATTTGGTGTTTCTGAACTCTTTCAGTTTTAAACATTGATACAAGGAATTTACTAAATGTAAAAGAACTTCCTTACTATGATTTGCTACTTTCCCTTCACTAGCTGCCACTGCCACCTGTCTGAGTTATTATTCTTGAAAATGGGTTTTAGAAAGCAGGATGAAAACTCAAATTTTAATGTGTGTTGGATCTGATTATGACTTAGGAGGAAAGCAGCAAATGTGAAATGTTAAACATTCAGATCCAGAATGAAAGAGAATAAAATTAGAAGCATTAAAGTTTCCTTTTGACTGTCTTTGTATTATGCTGTCACTTTAAAGTTGGTTTCTAATCTTCTGGATAGTAACATGTTCCTAACTATATTAAGTCCAATAATTAAGTTCAATAATTAATAAATTGGAAAGAGCTTCTGCGTAGTTAGCATATTGAAAAGACACCCCTCATTATTTCTTCCTTCATTTAATCTAGGCTGTTGCACTGGTTCTCACAGCATTCTGTGTTATTTTACGTTGTACAAACACTATGTACAAACATATGATGCATCATGTGGAAATAACAACATGAACAAATGTGAGAGGAGCCTCTTCACAAGGACTAATAAGCTGTGATTTAACTTGTGAAATCTGCCCCCAAAACAAACAACCACCACCAACAAAAACACTCCTGTCCATAAACAGGACATACTAGTGTCCAAAATGAACTTTATATATATATATATATATATATATATATTGTTTTCAGTATGTTGTTCAATGTAGAGCAAACAACGCAAAAATAAATTTGAAAATCAACCATTTTCATAGCTATTGTTTGCACTTCCTGGCCTGACTAGAAATAGAACAGCCAGGGAAGATAAAAACTGCTCTTGTGAGGGCATGGTGTTCTGGTATTTTTAGCTTTGTTGACTTTCCCACTGCTTTAAAAGTGAAGATGATGTGGATGTGTATTGCTGACAATGAATAGCACAAATGAAGAAAAACGAATATGAGGAAGTGGCCGCTGACCAGGATGGCTGTTACTGAAAACTGTGAGGAAAGCTAGAATCGGGATCAGAAAGTCAGGATACCAAAGGATGGACGCATTATTAAAATTTCAGGCAGAATAAGATAGGAAAAAAAAAATAGATTAAAAGCAGGGATGAGAGAAGATTTTGTTGCAAGAGAGAACAGCTGGGGAAGGGATGGACACGACGATGACTTCAGTCATTTGAAAGGGAGAACATCTCCATCCTGCTCATGTGCATCTTAATTACTGTTCCACTTTCCATTTACTACTTTTATCTGATAGGGCTGTGAATAAATTCTTAAACCTCTAATGTACTACAAGTTTGCAATGCTGTTTTAACACAAGGATGAATAACTCGGGAGCGAGTCGGATTTTTTTTTGGCTGCCTGAATCCAAGAGCTGAGAGAGGGACGTTGTTCAGTTTCAGACGTGAAGCCCGATGTGTTACAAATCTGTCACTAGATGGAGACAGATATCCTTCTAAATACTAGCAGGTCAACGCTGAGAGAGATCTATTTCTCCAACACAAGGACATTCCGAGACAAATCACTATGTACTGTAAATAGGGTGTTTAAACTTGGTTTTATTTATTTTTCTCATATTTTATTTGTTTCATTTGACTAACTCGGCTACCTCTTGAGAATTATTCATATGTAAAATTATTATTTTTAGTTCTTTTATATCCTTATGATGTGATTAAAAATAAAGTATGATAAAAAAGTTAAAAACGAGGATAAAAAGTAACACAGAAAACAGTTCCAGTAACAATTTGGTATTTCTGTATTTTTTTAACATAACATATGCAACAAGAAATAAAAAGAAAATCCAGCTGCTTTGTTGCATAGCCTCTTGTCTAATTCCAGTTCCCCAAAATGCCACTTCAAATAAATGTTTAGGCAATCATTGCTTTGTGCCTTGTGCAAAAATCTCAAAGTGGATTACTTTAAAAGACTGTGATACTTAAATTAAAAATATATCAAAAACATTTCAATCTCAGATTAAAAGACTCTTAACTCTCAAGATTTTTCATTTGAGAAACGTCGATGTTAAGGTTTAGAATTTGTCAAGATACAGAATTTGCAGTAAAGAAATCCTTCTCTTGATTCTTGGGTCAGCAGTGATTCTTTATCAAAAATAAAGAATCTGCTTCCTACAGGGCTGTATTTTCAGAATTATGATAACAGTATTATTTTACAAGAAAGTGTCAAGGTGGCAGTTCTCTAATTTTTATACAGTGCTCAAAGGCTTTTTTTTTTTTTTTTTTGCTTTTAATTTAAATTTTAATCTTTACATTTCCATTCACGGCTTCATTAGTTCCTATTATGTTTTCCCAGATAACTGAATGTGTGTTATAGTGATAATATATGAAATGACTGTGATTTGTTTGTTTGTTTGTTTGTTTTTTCAATTTTGTATTTGTTTGGTGTGAAGGAGCAGTTGTGGCCCGTAAAATGAAATCTACACATCCAATATTGATCTAAACCAAGGAAGGAAATGCATTTGTTTGCTTCATTTCCTACACAAGTAACATAATTAAAAGTATGTTTGTTTAGTTATATAAAAGGACTAGAAAATGAATAACCGTCTGATAGAGTAAAGGCAGCCTAGGTGTGCTGCTGGAAAGACCAAACACAGTAAGTCTTAAACTGGGAGGAAAGCACATGGAAATTATATTCTTTTACATTTTAGTAACTGCGTAAATTATTTTGTTGGTAGATCGTTCAATCTCTGGCACACTAGAATCTTGTTTATAAATTAATCTCAATCAAAAAATGTAAAAATACTTACTGATGATAGAATATAATGTAATGCAAGTACTGGAGCTGCTTCCTTTGCTAATGAATAAATGAATAAGTAAATAACTAAAAATTTTTAATGCTAGGACCTGTATATCCATGTTTACAGAGAACCATGGGACAGGAGGGAATGACAACAAAACTGTTTTTATTCCCCATTAGTTGTGAAGTTGGGATCTGATTTAGCATTAAAAAGTACTAATTTCTGTGACTGCAAACATCACGCACATTTTCAGATGTACTGAAGGAAATGCCCAGAAATTTTCATGTCAGGCCTTCTTGATTCCAGACATAGTTTGATAGAAAACATGGTATTATGAAACACCAAGCTTTTCCTTCTCTTATGGACAGGAAGAATGCCAGGAAATAGGTGAGAAATTTGACTTCAGGTAGAAGCTGTTGCTGTCACAGCAGTAATTGTAATGCATTTGTACGAAAATCTTAAAATACATAAAGAGGGAAGGATCTGATCCACAAGATGAATAAACAGCACATTTATGTCTACATAAATAGAAGTAGATTCACCAAGCTCTGACTTTAAGCTTTATAATGAAATGGAAGGGTTTTGTGCAAATGGTCATAGAAGACAGGTAAATCACTTGTTTAAAAATAATGCCATGAAATGCCTGCTTAATTCCCTAATTTCCTTATGTTCTATATATTGTCTTCAGCAAATTATATTTACATTTCCTTGCTTTTGGTATTATGAACAAGAGCCAAATACAGTGAAGGTTTAAGCTGGTACTGTACCTACAGTCTTTTCATTCCTATTGTTACCTTTGTGCAGAAATGATTAGATATGAAAAGAACTCCAATTACAGAGAAGATAATTTACCAGAAAAAAAAAAAAAAAGTTAGGCTGGGCTTCTTATAGTAAAAATTAACTTATACTTCTCTACATTTTCTGTTACTGCCATTCCAGGTAAGTCTACTGATTCCACTGGAGTTAGAGTTCACAGAGAAAGAAGTATGAAACTAGCGCAACCAAAAGGTGCTGCTGAACAGCAGCTGGGTTTTATCTTCAGATAAATTCATAGAAAATTCAGAAAATTTTGTCATAGTTTATGAAATGCTGTATCAATTAGGTATACATATTTTTCTACAAGTTCTTCAACCCAAATAATTTAGCTGGGCTATTACCAAGAGAATTTCCAAGTGGTATTCACAGAATGATGCTTCTCAATGACTTGAAATAATAACGATTATAAAACAAGACACTGTACCAGGAATTATCATGATTAGTTTTTGAATGATTGAAATTATTGCTTTTTTTTTTCTTAGTTCTCAGCTTTTCCTTCCTCATCCTGCAAAGAATATAAATCTTAAATATGCATCGCTTCTGTACTTTTCTATTCAGTTCATATTCTCCAGTGGGTTTCTGTGCTCTGATCTTTTTCCATGATTAATACATGGATGAATTCATGATTTTTTCTAATCCAATGAAGCACAGAGTATATTACATGACAATCAGTTTGGCTTCACCAAGGGCACAGGTCCTGCCTGAACAACTTAGTGGCCTTCTATGATGGCGTAACTGTGTCAGTTAACAAGGGAAGAGCCACTGATGTAATCTATCTGGACTTCATTGAGAACTTTGACATGGTCCCCTACAACATCCTTCTCTCCAAATTAGAAAGATATGGATTTGATGGGTGGCTGTTCAATGTATGAGGAACTGGTTGCAAGATCATACCCAGAGAGTAGTGGTCAGTAGCTCAGTGTCTGGACAGAGAACTTCATGGTGTCCCTCAGGGTTCAGTACTGGGACCAATACTCTTTAATATCTTTGTTGATGACATTGATGGTGGGATTGAGTGCACTCCCATCAAGTTTGCAAGTTTGGTTATTTCTGGTAAAGTAATAGCAAATAAAGAAGGCATATCTTTTAAAATTACATCTTTTAATGAATGGTCAAAGTATTTGTCTAGACCAGGAAAGAGAGCAAGTTTAGTTGTTAGCAGATCTGTGTGACTTTAATCAGTGGCTTTAGTGAATGCAATTAAACTCTGGCCTTGCAGTTCCTTTCCTTGCCTGTTCTCCACTTGCCTGTCTTGCTCAGTCTCTTAAACCGAAATTATGTTACTAGTGAAGAGCTCTAATGCTTCAGTTCCACCGCCTATGAAACTTACTGAACTGACAGAAACTGTTCCATTACACTCTAGTTCCTATAGTGTCAGAAAAATATCTGAAATAGATTTGTGGTATCAATGTACTAGTTCATAATATTTCACCATTACATCGAATCTGCAGAATGTTAATGTGGTGCTCAAAAACGGTCAGACAGAATTTCAAATAAATCAATGCCACCCTAATATCCCTCACACATGCCATTCCCTCCTTTGGAAATACAGTGAATCATTTTAGATGGAAAGAAATATTAAAAGAAAAAAATTGAATTTGAATGTCCATTTTGGCTTAGCTGGTGAAGTACTTTCACTTTACTCCAGAAACCAGAAGATCACATCACTACATCTTCACAAAATCCCTGTCTGTAACAGCACAGCTGAGCTGGGAACCTGAAGAAATCATCAGGTAAGCTTATGGCTTCTGATAGATATCTGTCTGTTTTCTTTCTGAAAACTTCATGTGCAGCTTACTGAAATGTTCTAATATCCATACTGTCTGGAAGTTTATCTTAATGTCTAATATGAGTTTTTCTTACTGCAGTTTGAATGTACTACTTGATTGTCTTACCAGCTGTAGACATGTAGAATAAAAGTTACTTATATAGTTATCCATACTTTATTATAATAAATGCTCTTTAGGCCTCTGATCTTTCATTTTACCTTCCTTTGGATTCTCTTCTGTTGCTTCACATTTTTCTTATGGTGTGGTAGAACGTAAATTCTTTGCCCGTGTCTGTGCTAGGATGGCATAAGACACGATTAAGTGTACTCCAAAGTAAAGTTCTGGATGTTACGAACCGTAACCTTCTAATAAGACTGTTTTTATTATACCTACTATACATTCTTCACTGTCTCAAGTTTTTGGAGAATATTCAAGCTCCAGAACATATCTAACATTTGGGCAATTACAAACATTCACAAGATAAGTTATTACCTCTGCTTCTACATTCCAAAGATCGTGTAGACATAAATGAGCTAGTTTATCTACCAAATACTTCCAGAAAAGCACAAGTAGCATGAGCGTTAGCTGCACCAAAAGTCCACGTCATTTAAGCTACTTTGATTTTAGTACTTAACTGAATGATTGTTCATCTCCCTTGTAATGTATTGTAGACATGCTTTAATATCATAGTCCGAACAACAATAAGCTAAGCAGATATCCAGCTCCTCAGGACAGGACTCCACAACTGACTTTGCAAAATTTTAGCATAATTTGAAATTCAGAGATTGCAGTGAGTACAATTTTAATCAAAAGTGAAAAGCATGTGGAATACTGCACAAGCATTTTTCTAATCCTGCATGCGTGGTGTGATTCTTTTCCTCGTGAAACAATGATTACTTCATCCTTTACACCAAATGATGTCTACTTAAAGTGAATTTCAATGAGAATCTTAAATCTTCTCCCTGTTAAATTGGAATTGTTTTCTTGGGGTATCTATTCTCCGTCATTTAGACATGCAGCAGACAAGCTGAAATTTTAGCGTGCCTTCAGAAGTTTCACTGAGATAGATAAGTCCTATATTTGCCACTTGTATTCTAAATTTAAAGAAGGCAATGGCTGTTATTAGAATTGATAACAATTTCATTTATAACATTTAAATTCAGTCTAAATCCCGATGCCTTTCTTCAGGTTGCAAGTTACAGACAAACTGTCTGATGTTTTCCCCATAAGGGCCATTATAAATGTTTCATGTTGTTATACTCTGGCACTGCTGGAGGATTAGATAGGCCATAGATGTGATTCAGTTGCCATGCTCCTTGAGATATAAAAACAGTTCTCTGAAACATCAGCTTTCTATTTCCAAAAGTTGAATAGATCATACTTCAGGTTATTTTATTTCCTTAACTCTCTCTAGATAATTATGGTCTTAATCATTGTCCACGCAATACATTACAACATACATTACAGTTCAGGAATAAATGCGTCATTTTATTGCTTCAGTTGGCTGTAACTACCAAACCTGCTATATGATTTTTGGTCTGATGTAAAACTTTTGTAGTGAAACATCTTTTTCCATACATGTGTTATGGAAATCCCGTGGCTTGTTTTAACTTCCTTCAGAACTATCTTTTGTGGTTAAATTGCCACGTAAATTTGGCTTCATTATCTCATGAAGAAAAAAAATATCTGTTCCTTGCTGTGAAACTTATTATTTAATGATAGAGATGCCGGAATATAAATGTATACAGACATAGAAATTACTTCAGTGCTAAGGGGAAAATAACGATAATACTTAGGTTCTCAAAATGAGAGAGGAGCATTAGATAATTTTTTTCTCACAGTGCTACAGTAAAGTATGCAGCTATTAGCAACTCTTTTTTAAAGGGAGAAAAAAACGTTTTGTAGAAAACTCAAGCTTTTGATGAGGTCGCATGGGAACAGGTAGTGTATTAAGCATATATTAAGTTGTAACCTACTGCTTATTTTACCATCATCCCTGAAGATAAGCATTAGCAACTTAAGTAATTTCCATTAAACAATAATTTGGAAAACATCTGAAAAATGTGAGGATTGTAGTGTTAATTTTTCTGGCTCTGACTGCTTAGACAGATGTCTCTGGATTAATAATGCCTTTCAATGAAAATTCAGTGCTACCGTAGCTGCTAAAATGAAAGTGCCTCTTAGTCAGTTTTTACTGGAAATAGTTGCAAAAAAGCTGAATAAGTCCTTTTCCCATGCACTGTATAATTTTAGATGGGTTTAATAGAATTCATATATGTGAGAATATGAGTAATTGTTCTCATTATTTAAAGTTTTCTTAAAATCTTCCTATGGACTTCTGAGAATTCAACATGTAACTACAGAGCAATTACATATATAATGAACAACAAAGAAATCAAGAGAAGCCTAAACCTTAAGTTAAAGATGAGGGTTTTTTTGGTATATTTTTCTAAGTTTGAATTTTGTTGCATACACAAAGCACTTTTTCATCTCTAGAGAATGCAGAAAGCCTTTTAGTAAGGTCTTAGATTCATAGAATATGAAATTATTTGGGTTGGAAGGAACCATTAAAGAAAAGAGTGGAAATAAAGATTTAAGGACTGAACAGGGCTTTGAGGACTGTCCTGCTTCCCCGAATTGAGCCTCTTACATTGATGGGATCAGTGTATGCATTTTTATATGTTGTGAGATGCAATAAATTCTTTGTGTCTTTACATGCAGTAGATTCAGATAGATCTGTGCTCTGTCAATACACAGACTCATAGGGTCATTTGGGTTGGAAAAGTCCTCTAAGGTCACCAAGTCCAACTGTTACCCTAGCACAGCCATGTCTACCACTAAATCATGTCCCTAAGTAGCACATCTGCACATCTTGAAGTACCTCCAGGGAGCAGCAACATGCACGTGGTGGTGCCAGCTTTGCTTTGGGTAAGAACAAGATTATGTCTGTGGAATAGTCTTTTTTAAGAAATTATTTTTATTAAAAACAAGTGTTAACGTTGCTGGCAGTGCTGGGGGGACAGCCTCTTGCAGAGCTGCGGAGCACCCTGGGCACTGCTGGCCTTCCTCTTCTTGAGGTGCTGGAGCCCCCCAGGGCAGCAGAGGAGAAGCACCTCTCTCAGCCTGCTGGTCACACTTCTTTTGATGCAGCCCAGGATACAGCTGGCTTTCTGGGTTGCAAGCGCACATTGCCGGCTTGTTTTGATTTTCTAATCCCACATCTGGGTGACGTTAACCACTTTGGTGGGTAAAATATATCAAACTTGGAAGAACTGAGAGCACACAGAGGGACAAGCTGCTGGTCAGGGAGCTCTCACCTTTGGAGGCATAGCTTGTCAGGAACTTCATGAAGCTCAGCAAAGAAAAATGCCATGCCTTTCATCCACTAGGGATGGAGTAACTCAGTTCAGCAGTACTAAGGGAGACCAACTGACTAGGAACAATTTTATAGAAAAAGACCCAAGGTCTGAAGAAGAGCAAGCAGACCAAACATGAGTCAGCAGAGAAGTCCAGTGTGGTAAGGAGTACCTACTTGCTCTCCTCATGTCTAATAAAAGTTTATAGAGGAAACAAAACCAATCTCTTCTCAGAAGTACACAGACAAGAGTACACAACAAATTACAGTAAGAGAAATTCTGACCAGATATAATTAAAAAAAATTACAAGTACAGCCAAAAGTACTGAAAAATGAATGAGGTCTTGACTTCATCTGCAGTTAGAGAACTGACTAAATTAACCCAATATGAGGTGGAAAATAAAGAAGCAGAGATGAACCTTATTATGCAACTGTTTTTACACTTTTGATCATGCATTTGGTGCAGGAGACCAGAGGGTGATAGGAACCCTAGGGACAATCAGTAATTGCCTTAGATATGGAGAAAGTCAAAGAGATTGGCCTAGGGCTGTATGATTAGCAAGGTCATTAGCAGCTTATGTTGACAATCTAATCTAGGAAGCAATAAACAGTTAAGACAATAGCCCCTAGCATCTAGGAAGAGAGGGAAACACCAGGAATTGATGTCCAGGCATGTAAAAGGCAGAGCTTGAGGTGGAACAGTTGTGTGAGCAAGGATCGAGGAGCCAGCCTCATGGACTGAGGAGTCACAGTGAGTGCCCTATTCCCTCAGGTTTATGTTGCAGATCTGTATTGACTGGCCAAGAGCTGATTTGCAAATGTGTGATGTGGATGCTTGTAGAAAGCTTGTGCTTTTTTGGAACAGAAATCACTGGGTAAAGGGGTCCAGGAAAGCTAGTCGCTCCTCAAGAAGGAAGTTTTAAAGGCACCGGAGCAGGCTGTCCCCCTGTGCCATAAGATGAGCCAATGGGGAACAAGACCAGGGTTGATGAACAGGGAACTCTTCCTGAGGCTCCAGGAGAAAAAGAGAATCTACTTTCTGTGGAAGACGGGACGGACAACTCAAGGAGGGTACAAAGAAGTTGTTAAGATATGCAGGGAGAAAATCAGAAAGGAAAAGCCCAGCTTGAACTCAACTTGGTAACTCTCTTTTACCCTAGTGGGTAAGTTACCAAGTTGAGTTCAAGCTGGGCTTTTGCCTTTCTGATTTTACCCCATTAGGGTAAAAGAGAGAGAGCTTACCCACTAGGGTAAAAGAGATCAAAAAACTTTTTCACAAATATATTAACAGTAAGAGGAGGGCTAAAGAGAATCTCTATCCTCTACTGGATGCAGTATGGAACGTGACCACTAAGGATACAGAAAAGGCTGAGGTTCTCAATACCTTCTTCTCATCTGTCTTTAAAAGTCAGAACAATTATCTTTGGGGTATACTCCCCCCTTGCCTGGAGTATGGAATGGGGGGCAGAATAAACCCTCCAGGATTCAAGTGGAAACAGTTAAGAGACCTACTACTCCACCTGGCCTTTCACAAGTTCATGGAGCCGGATGGGATCCACCTGAGGGTGTTGAGGGAGCTGGCAGAGGTGATAACAAAGCCACTTTTCATCATCAGTGTTCCTGGTCAGTCGGAGAGATCCCGGAGGACTGGAGGCTTGCCAGTGTGACTCCCATCTACAAGATGGATCTGGGAAACAACAGGCCTGTCAGCCTGACCTCAATGCCAGGGAAGGTTATGGAGCAGATCATCTTGAGGGAGATCACACAGCATGTGCGGGACAACCAGGGGATCAGGCCTAGCCAGCATGGGTTCATGAAGGGCAGGTCCTGCTTGACCAACCTTGATCTCCTTCTGTGATCGAGTGACCCACTTGGTGACCCACTTTGGCCTCAACCACCCTAGGCAATGCTACATTTCACATTTGTCAGGCTTAGTGCTTATATACAACTGAATCATGATCAGTGAGTCTAGCAAAATCTGGGCATGAGATGGGGAGTCTTTGAATAGCTATTCTTGTAGGAATTCTGGTGAATTTGCAGCACCATCTGAAACGCTGCTCTAGTTTGAAGAGTCTGGATATCCCCAACAATAGAAATTTTCTTCTTTTCTGCTCAGACAAAATTTCCAGATGGAAATGCAGAATTTTGACAGAGACCTTGGATGAAGACTTGTACATCTCTAACAAAATATTTGAAGTTTATTATTTAAGATCACAAAAATGATCCCAAGGATGGAACACCTGTCACCGGTTTATGGGCTGATTCGGCCTGGTTCCGTGACTAATGGGGCGGGGGGCCCATGGACCCACGCCCCAAGAAAGGGGAAAGGGAAGAAGGGAGAGGGTAGGGAGATGGGCCTAAAGACAAAACAGCGGCAG
>JANHGO010001884.1:0-32284 GCA_024606505.1 Aquila spilogaster
GCCCATGGCAGGGGGGTTGGAACTAGATGATCTTTAAGGTCCCTTCCAACCCAAACCATTCTATGATTCTATGATTTGTATGTCTTATTGCATAAAATATACTGTGACTGTATTGCTGAGACTGAAAAGTTAATTAAGTCCATGGAAAATAAAATGAGATGTGAACGTAATGATTAAGTGAGATTTTTGTGTATGTCATAAACTGACACACATTTTTTCCAGGCATTGAATGATACATACTGTTTTGTCCTTCCTCCTCTTCTAATAGAAAGGCACAGGTTAATGGGTCATACACTGGATTGATATGTCATTATGTTAACTTACGTTATGCTCAACCAGGGCAGAAGAACCAGGGAACCCGACTTGACTTGTACCTTCCACAGGAGTTTACTAAAGCAAGCAGTGTTTCATGCTGCCCGCAGAACATTAAATGACCAGATATTATTGCTTCCAAGCAGTTGTTTCAGGTCCTTCAGAGCTCTGATTATATTTTCTGGTCATAGACTAAACACTTCTTAACCAACTTTTTATTTTAAGAAAAGCTTTTATGTGACACACCAACTTGTTTCTTTTCCTTTTAGTAACAATGCGTCAGTTTGATCATCCTCACATTGTGAAGCTCATTGGAGTTATTACAGAAAACCCAGTTTGGATAATCATGGAGCTCTGTACACTTGGAGAGGTACGAAAAATCCTCATGTGACTGTGGTCTTCTCTCTTTAAGCTCACAGATACCTTTACAAAATACTGAAAAAATCACTTCTCAGTACTAAAGCAAAGGCACTCTCCTCAGACGTAATACCATACTTATTTGTAGAATTACGGACTCAGAAACAGGAGTGGCAGAATTTGATCTAACTTGTCCACTGAGGGAACTGCATCAGCTCATACCAAAGTGATTTAATCACAGTTTTCAGAGAATTCAATTGCTGTTCCAGAGTGAGAGCCTGACCTGTGTCAAGATGATGATAATGCGGTATCGTTTAAACAGCATTTGCAAACATACCTTCTAGAAGTGAAATCATGTGGTACATCTCTCATTCTTCCTGAGTAACATTGCGTTTTCCCTTGGAACACTGAATTTCTTGTGGGTTTTTTTCTGTACAGTCTCTGCAGCAGAGACCCTAGATAAGATGACTTTCCTCATTATTATGTCTTTTGGATGAATGGTTTAAACAAAACTAGATCTCAGTTTTTATAATAGATCTGTTTTCTTTGAGCCACGTGTTTCTGAAAATGTGAGCTCACATGATGTTTCACACTGTGTTGTAAGATAGTCATTGTAATTATCAAACTGCAATACATTGTCCAAGAAAAAAAAAAGGCAGAAAAACCTGTAGTGTAGAAGTCACTTTCTGCCAAAAAATTACAGATTTCCTTTCTAGCGCCCTAATCACTTTTCAAAGCCTTGTTTTAATTTATAAGGAGACTCTAGTGCCACCTTCTGTTCGGTCCTAACTGCCTTATACTGCAAATATAGCTTATAAAAATTCTGCATTGTTATTTGCTACCATGAGCTAAATCTAGTTGTTTTAGCAAATGTAGATTAAAATTAATGCTTCCAAAACAATACTGTTATAATTGGTGTTTGGATTGGCTACATACCGTTTTGTTCTGAAATTATTTAGGCCAAAAACGTGCACAGTTCTCAAGGGAAGAATGCATAAAAAGTGCAGGAGTGCTTTACTCTGGAACAGCGCAGCATATGCTCTCAATCTTCAAAAGAAACCTGAAAGCAATGAACAAAATATTTTTTTTTTTTGTTGGCTAACCATTTTCGTGTAGAAAAAATTGCTTGAATTTAACCCAGATTTCTTCATGGCAAGTGATTTTCTTTTCTCCTCTCATCCAGTCTTAAGGGAAGGCGTGCCCATTGATACTTGTGTAAACTTTATAATTTGAGATATGCTTTGTTCAAATTTGTTATTTTTTTTGTCCTAACTTCCTTCCGTTTTTTCCTTCTTTGTGCAAAAAGTTGAGATCTTTTTTGCAAGTAAGAAAATACAGCTTGGATCTGGCCTCTCTGATACTCTACGCTTACCAGCTTAGCACAGCACTTGCCTACTTAGAGAGCAAAAGATTTGTACATAGGTAAGATTTTATACATATATATTTATATATATGTATGTGTATGTTTTTATATGTAACTACTTAAAATTTTAGTGGAATACAAGGTGTCATAGATTACCAGATTTTTGACTGGCAGTATTCTGGCTACACTTGCTCAAGTGAAGACAAACGCTTACAACACATAGTTAGATTCCTTGAAGACTTCCTTATGTGTTTCTTTTTCTTGACTTGTGATGAATGTGTAGCAGCAATACTTTGAAACTCCTAAAATCCATTTGCTTGTTTTATGTCAGTCTCTGTATTAGTACGTCAGTTTTTCAGATGCTGCCACCAAAATTACACCCTTTTCAAGAGTGACACCTGCTGGCTCACTCCTAGATTGACTTGGAGATAGTGCTGGATTTTATTCAGAGTAGATTTCAGCTGAGTTACTGTTTTGTGGTTACAATATTTTTTAAAGCTGCGAGTCACCTGTAATCTTCTAAATAAAGAAAAGCAAAACAAGGGGCAGCCACCTTCTTAAGTAAAGAACAAAGAAAACAAAATATTTACAAAATACTAGTACTTGCTTAACCAGAAAGTGAACCTAAATTCCCTTCTAGGTGTGTTTTGAATTTTATTCCCTTGAATTTGAACATGGGCTTTCTAGGGGAAAGAGACTGGCTTTAGCCTCTAATTGTATGCAATTGGAAGTTCACAGCACTCCAATTATCGTGTACCATTTCTTTTTGAACTTGAGTATTTTATTTGTGTGTAAATACTTAATGTTTAAATTCTATGTTGTATATATTGTAGATACAAACACATCTATATGTAAGTATTAGGTATGTATATATATGTAGATATGTAGATTAAAAAATTGTAAATAACAGGCCCTTACGATTGTTACAGATACTTGAATTTGGCCAAGTAGCTGTTTATTTTAACTCTAGCAATAAAATTTCAAAATATAACTTACTCATACCAAACTGAAATGGAAGAAAGTAGCACCACTCAGTTTGCTGTACTTATTTCACTGCTCAAAGCTAAATCTGTCAATACTTAGTCAAGCCTGCTGAAATCCAGAATCAACAGATACATAAAGCGGGTTGTCTCACCTGGGAAACTGCAAGAGAAGAATGCCCAAGTCTTTTCATAATCCCTGTGGCATCACTAAAAACTGAGCTCCTTGTTACGAAGCCTCTTACAGAACTGAGATCTTAAAATAATTCCTTACCTTTGCAGGGTCAGGAGGCAGTTTTTCTTCTTTCCATCAGTTCTAATTGCCAGAAATTGTTAGCCTGTGATATTTAAATAGATGAAGATAAAACTTTTTCCTCTGATGTTGACACTGATGGTTATACTTCGAGACAGCAGTTATTACTTGTAAGAATCAAATGTACTGCAGCATTTCTGCAAGAATCAGAAGACAAATATGCAGTTGTCTTTTTCTGTACTTGCACACCCAAACCATGACTAGAAAAATAATTCAGTCCTCTCAAAGGCATTTGATACTTCGGGGTTTTAATAATGTTTTTCAAATTATATTTCACCACTTGAAGTTTTTAAATGACTAGAAATAATGTCTACTCTGTTTGGCAGGGATATTGCTGCTAGAAATGTGCTGGTATCTGCCACTGACTGTGTGAAATTAGGTGACTTTGGTTTATCCCGATACATGGAAGACAGTACTTACTATAAAGGTAGGTTGACACTCTGGATCCTTTTTGCAGGCCAGTTACAACACAATTGCTTCTCACAATACTGATTTTGTTGTCAAAAGGAACTAACCAGATATTCTTGATCTAGCTGTTTTATTTGTACAAAAAGGCAAACTATTCAACAATTTAATAGATGGCAGTAAATTCATACATGTGTGCTTCAGAAGAAGAATCACAAGGTCTGTTTTAAGTTACAAAAAGGAAATTCATGTGTAGGTAAAATTCTGCTCTTTAGGACAAGCTTGTAGTGCTTTCTTCATGATTTTTAGAAGATTATCCACATTCGAGGCCTGTTTGAGATAATATTTGTATTCATGGCATAATATAGGTAACCCACAATGAGTTCAAGGTTACCTACAGATAAATTTTGAGTTTGTGCTGTCATTGATGCTCCATACTTCAGATGCCACTGGACTAGGGAGATTGAGTACAAAAAAGTCTTTGAAGCCTACTTTTTCCCCCATTTTGGATGGAATACTGATCTTAAGTGGCTCTAGCAGCTGTGAGATGTCCTGCAGTACCTGATAGATGGGAAATAGGACAGGAGAATAGAGATTGCATGTAGGGTACCAAACAGTAGCATTTCAAATTTGGTGTATATTACGAAACCATGTATTCATAGATCTAATCTTGAATATATTTCTAGTTTCAGTCATATATTTTAAAATATCCTTTATCTGTCCCCTTACACTCCGTTATGTTTCCTCACTTCATTTGTCTGGTATCACTGTGAGCTCCATATCGTCATTTTAATTGCTGAGAAGAGAGGGGGAATACTTTTGACATGATCATTTCTTGTGCTTTTGTGGTTTGTTGTTGGGGGCTTTATTAGGAGGCTTGGGGCATTATTTGCTTCTTGTTCGTTCTTTTTTCCATTCTATGTAAGGCCAAACAACCTACCCTTTTTTTGTGAATCATTTAAAAACACGTACTCCCTTGCTGAGATTTGTGACAGTTTCAGATTTGGTGCCAATACTTCCTTAACTGCAATAGTTGCATCTTGAAATAAGAATTAACTTCAAGTTTTAAGAAGCTCAATCAGTCTGAATATTTAGGCAAAGTGCTGCTCTTCTCTCTAGGTGGAGGACAACCAGTAGAACTGGTGATACAGTGCAGAAATCTCTTATACAAAATTTGATAGTTGAAGTGCTTCACCAGAGATGGGTTTTGCCTATAAATTATTTCACTGAGAACAAAATCTATGTTTGAGCTCAGTAGTAGGAATAAAAGCCTGCCTTGTCTTGCCTTCCCTATAGCTTCCAAAGGGAAATTACCTATCAAATGGATGGCTCCAGAGTCAATCAACTTCCGACGGTTTACCTCAGCTAGCGATGTGTGGATGTTTGGTAAGTGAATACCAAATGGTGGGGTTTCTTAAGCGTCCTGTTGGAGAAGTTCAATGTTTCATTTTAACTACTGTAAATGAATAATTTCCAGCTATTCGGCACTATTTCTACTGTACTTTCTGAAAATCCAGTTTCTTCCACATTTTCCATCTCTGTATTTTCCTTTCCTTTTTCTACTCAGCCTAAAGTTTCATGTGCCTTTTTGCCTCTAGTAAGAAACTGACAGAAATGAAGGTACAAGGAAATTAGGTCATAGTCATAACAGAGATGATTTTTTTACTGTTGTTTTTCCCTCTGATTTCTTTTTGTTATACCTTTGTTATTTGCTGTTCCTGTTTTATATCTTCCCTTTTTCTTTTGTGGTGATATGCCTGCTTCTTTGCTTAATGCATAGATGAGCCTACATGATGTCCTGTTTCCAGATCTTTAATGCTAGATTCCCGCTTAATTTGTCTTTCATAGCTCCTGCTAACTTAGAAAATATGACCAGAAGCTGAGTAAAAATAAAGGTAAATGGGAATATCCTGAAGCCTTGATCTTTTTTCCTAAGTATGCAAATTTTTATATGAATCTGATCACCTGTGATCAAACTGGTCCAGACTCATGGTCTGGACAGACAGAAAAAAGATAGGCTATGTAAAGGAACAAAGATGATGAGACTTGAAATAAGAGCAGGACAGTCAACTAAGAGTTCACCCTCTTTACAAAATAAAATTTGAATGTTGTTAAGTGAAGGATTTGTGAATTTTAGGAGGTTTATAATGGTTTGAAGAAAAGTCTAGTACAGTCAGAGTTAGAAAAATGAAGTCTGTGGAACATTCTGGCCAATCCTAAACTGACAGACCATTTTTCCCTTTGTGCTTTTAACATAGTTTCAACAGAAACTGTTTTATTACATAGCTTCAGCACAAAAAATTTGGATCAATGCCAGTGTTAAAACACCGTCAAAGTGAAAATACGCTCTACATGTTGAAACAAGCCAGTTGAAACTAGTCAAAGGGAAAAGCAAACACAGCTCATTCTACCTCATAAAAAAAGTAGATTTGAATATGAGCAACCATTCTGATTTATAATAGGCAAAAGGTAGTTAAATGTGAAGCCAGGCTGCTGTGAGCCAGCTGTGGGTCATGCTTCGTCATAAATAGTTCAGGTTGATACTGCGTGTGTAACCCTACTGCACATCACTCCTCTCTGCTGCCAGCTGGTAAGTCAAAACTGATTCCCTAGCTATATGTTTCAGAAGAAATTGCATTGTTTGGCTCTTCAAAATTGGGGTTTGTTTCTTTTTTAAGAAGTTTTGTCATTTGCTCACACTGGGGAAAATTTTTTTGTGTGCGTTTCTCAGGTGTGTGTATGTGGGAGATCCTAATGCATGGGGTAAAGCCCTTCCAGGGAGTGAAGAACAATGATGTGATTGGGCGAATTGAGAACGGTGAGCGGCTCCCAATGCCTCCAAACTGCCCTCCTACCCTCTACAGCCTTATGACCAAGTGCTGGGCATACGACCCTAGTAGACGACCCAGGTTTACTGAACTTAAAGCACAACTCAGGTAGGGTTATACTTTTGAAAGGTCATTTCCTTGTTCAGAAATATTTATTTTTGCTGTATCTTCTGTTACAGTATTTTCTTTCCCTGGAAAATGCAAGACATAGTATATTAAGTTTATCTTCAGAAGGCCAGGTTGTTGCTACCCTTTTGGAAATCTGGACCTTATCTGTTGGAGAAAATTAGACTAGGCAATAAATTCAAATAACTGGAAGTATGAATCACCTTCTTTCTCTCCCAAGAAAAACTCCAGATTTTACTAGCAATTTGTTTATAATTTTAGCCATGTATGCCGCAACCCTTGGGGAGAGGGGTAGAAAGAATTTGTGGTGATTACCTAGTCAAACATGCAGTGGATAGTTCTGGGGCAGAGATGTATCCTTTCTTAAATAAATGAACCATCAGGTGAGTGCTGTTGAAAGTTATTTTCATAACATATGTAGCACACTAGTTGTGCTGTGACAGCTGTGTCTGCACAATTGTGGAGCCTGCAATAAATGTAACATCATTACCTAGAAATTCTTTTGTCCTTTGTAAACCAGAATATAGACTACCTTATGTTTATCTTGGAATGAATGTGAGCACACACTTTTGAGACCGGTCTAAATTCACACCCTAGTTTATTCTGCAATAATTTATTCCAGTGTCCATATCTCCCATATCACCAGCCACAAAATGGGAGTGATATTTAAACTTTGAAACATCACTGAGATACTGTGCAGGCACATTTGATATTTGTGACCACCTTTGGCATTTTATGAGTGCTCAGTATCTATTTTGCTTAAGTCAATATAAGCTTCAAAGTATAGGTAGGTATTGTAATCCACTCTTGGATTTGCTGTAATTCATTGCCAGATTCTTCAGTTTTATCTTACATCTTTCAAAGTTGTGCTTTGTGGCATGTTTTAGTTTTGTAATACCATTTTGTGCTGTCGCTGGATGTTCATGGTACAAGGTAATTCATAGGTGGTTAAAATAAGGAACAATTTTAATATAATTATGATGCTGTTTCAGAGTTGCTATACGGATAACTTAGCTACCTTTAAGTTTTTCCTATTTCTTAAAATTTCATATGGTTCCACCGTCTGTTACTTTGGGAGCTCCTGTGTAGACTAATAATTTACATAGCTAGATGAAGAGGTAGCCCTTCTCACAAATAACTTACCATCCTATTGACTGTGTGGGGTTAACCACAAAGGAAGGAATGGTAGGGCTGGGTAAGGAAACGATACAACACGGTTGTCTGATTTGGGTAATAGGTGGAAATTGGCAATTAAGTTTTTCTCTTTTTTTTTTTGGCTCTGGAAGAATAGGGTTCTTTCTCATTTACAGCAAGATTGTACTGATAACTTACAACTGACCAGCAAGGAGGAGAATGAAGCCCTAAAAAAATGTGAGTAGGTAGATGGCTATGGTGTGTAAACCCAGGCAGAGAGAGTATCTCACCAGCAAGGGTAGAGGATGAGTAAATCCAGAGTAAAAGTAATTGTGTTGAGGGTTGACATAAATGTAGGCTGTACTCAGACAGAGAGTGACGGCAGCAGCGTTTAAAACAGGATGAGTCTGGAGGGGGAAGGGGGAAAAAAGTGAAAGACCTGGAACGGTATCGCCAGATAAACAGGATAGACCAGTGTCCAAGAGCCTGGCTGTCTTCAGAGATGCACAGCCAAAGGGCGAGAACCAACACTCACAACATGCAGCAAGGCAAATTCTCATTAGTTAAGAATCAAAATGTTTCCCAGTGTGCATGGGTAAGCTCTGAAATAGGTCACCCAGAAAGACTCTGGAATTTCAGTGCTGGGAGACTTTCAAACCTGGACTGGAAAAGGCTCTGAGCAACCTGACCTCGCCATGCATGAGCCCAGCTTTACCAGGAGATTGGACTGAAGACCTCCAGGAGTCCCTTCCAACCTAAACGATTCTCTGGTTCCAGATGAAAAACGCACTGAGGGGGGTGGTTTTTTGCTCCTCTAGTCATGCTAAGAGATTCGAAGCATTGTTTAGAGGACAAGCTGTCTCCTGGAGTCACAGCAACCCTAAACCCCAGTTTTTACTCTCACTGAGGCAAAGAGTTTTCTGCCACTCCAAACCGGTGACCTTTATCTCCTGGAAGTTAGGCAGCACGGTTGTCCTTAGGGCTACTTTGCGCTGCTCACAGAGTCAGCCTCTTGTTGGAAAGGTTGCCAATTCCCTTATGATGAGGCAATCTCAGGCAGCTAGGAAAGATTGTGTTTCAAAACTCAAATTCCCATGAACTTGCGAAAACAAGCCATTTCCCTGGTGGCCTTTTCTGTGTGGTGTTGCTGCTGCTCGTTCTGGATCCTATCCAGGGTAGTCTTTTCAAGCTGAGAGCAGACTAGTTGTTTGCTTGAAGCCAATGATACAGCACCGCAACGTTCCTCTCTGTTTTGATGAGAAAAAGTGGCTTTGGGAAAAAACTTCTTTTCTGCATCTGAAATAGCACTGATGGGAGCATAAGCATTTCATGTGTTCTCTGTTTATTTGATGCGTTTCCCATTTCCTAATAAAATCTGCTTTGCACAAACTTTATTTGCAGCTGCTTGTGCAATGCAAAGATGCTGATTACTGTAGAATTTATGTCGCGTTATTAGGGTAGTAATAAGGCTTGATATTTTATAGCATTTGATGTGTCCAGAGTGGATAGGGATGCATTAGTCTTCTCAGCAAACACAAAAACAAATGGGTGGATTGTGCATTTCCAAATTTAATTCCTCCTCGCATCCTAGGTCCCTTTTTCAATTTTGGGGGGTGGTAAAAGTGAGAATAAGTCAGGAAAGTGAGGTGCTACCCTGCTACTCCTGCAATTCTGTCACAGATTGGGCCAGAATTAGATTCTGTGGATCGGGAAGCATGTGTTGTCTTGCTGATTTTGTGTAGAATAGATTTCTAGTCTTGCACTACATGGTAGATAGTTTGAGGCCCTTTGCAAAGAGTTTAATGTACCCAAATCACGCAATATCACTTTTACAACATTTCTCCTCAGAATGACTCCTAGCCACTTACTAGAACCATACACTTACTATACTATATTTGTACACTCACTATAACTATAGACTATGTCATACATACGTGTATTATTAAATTTAATTTATTCTTTGCTATGTTTAATATGCTGCAGGTGTGTATTGCTAAGGTATCACCAGTATACTCAAAGGCTTTCTTATAAGTCAGTTCCCAGGCTTGTGCTTGCGAGTTGTTCCCTTTGGTTGGTAATTCTGTTAAAACTTGGGGTTTTTTGCATTGGAGATTAAGTTGGATTTTAATGTAATTGCATGACATTTTTACTGCATCGTTGAATGAATTTTGTTTAAATTACCTATCACTAACCCTTTCTCCTAAAAAGAGCAAAATAAGCAGCGGTAGTATCATTGCTGTGTAAGAGTGTCAGTTTGGCCCTCTGTTGGTCACTGGTGAAGATGCACAGGTTTTAACAGAGTGGATGACCCCACTAGCATCCTAGTGCTGCAGGTCACATTAAATACAGCTCTAAAAAGAATGAAAAAAAATTAATTTTTTGATTCATGCTTTTAAAGTCTGTTTTTTATGAAAACAGTGAGATAATTAACTGGTGAGAACTGGACTTGAGCTTTCTTGTGACTGCATGTGATGTAGGTCCTGAAATGTTGCTTATAAATAAAAGAAACAAAACTGGTAAGAGTGAGGGCAGTTTGAGTCCTCTCCTTTTGTGGCATCTTGCAAAAAAAATTATTTTAAGACATACTTGAAATACGTGATGGAGGCTGCAAAATGCTTCATTAGCCTTTTGTTCTTTGACAGTGACCATTAGGAATAATACATAATCCATATGAAAGTGATTTTAAATTAGGGCAGTATGCAAAAATATGTTCGTTTGCATTTCTGGTGGCCGGAGACCACAGAGAGAAAAAAAAGCTGCTGCTTGTTCAGGGTCAGCACTTAATGTAAGTTCCCGCATCACCATAGCAGCAAACACTGGTATTGCTGTGCCTTTTGAAACATAAGGATACATTTTAGTATTTCAGATATTCCTACACTGAAGCTCCCAGTAAATGTTTCCTTTTCAATGTCACAGGCCAATTTCAGTAAAAAGATTATTTGTAAATTAAGTAAGTTTATCAATTATGCAAACTTCTAATAGTTGAGATTTTTCATCAGACTAAACCTAGCCAAGAAGACAAGTTAAGTTTGTCTGTACTACCTCAAGATTTGCTAGGGAAGTCATATGAATAGAAGTACTTCTCTGCTTCATCCTCTTTGCTGCTAAAAATATGTGCAGTTTGGGAAAATATGCCTAGATCTGACTTTCCTGACCTTCTGTAAATTCTAATAAACTGTTCAGAGTACTTGAGCAGCTGTGCTGAGAAAAGGTCAAAAATATCTCTTGGCATGCTTTTACTCTGTCTATGGATTGGTCTTCCCTTTGTAAAAACAAAGACGTTTCTGTGAGTCATTTATATTCTTTGTGTTCTTTCAAGTAATGCTTTTCTGAGGCATTTCTATTTTATATTCTTGTCAGCAGTACTCAAGGGCATCCCAGTACAAATTCTGCAGCCGATCAGCCTTTGACCAGGCTACTTACTGGGTTGCTGGGGAAAGGACCTCCTGATGACACAGGCAAAGAGAGCAGGGTGGGATGAATTAGAGTTGTAAGGCAAAAAGCTGAGCCTATGTTATGAAACACAAGTAATTTCAGTAGAAATTTGTCATTTCCAGTGATATGATTGAAGTTAATGGTATTGTATTGAATACCGTGACACCACAGAGATGGCTTTGATAGCAAGGCAGATAGGTATTGGTGTTTCATTCCTTTTTATGGAAAAACAGGACTGTGCTGTGACAAATTACACTCATGGCCCCAAATTGTCAATAAGCCATCTCTAAATTTAGTTTGCTGCTTTTAGCTGACTTCTTTTCCATTCTTTTGCTCAGATGAGAGCAACTACTGTATCAACAGCTTTGTTAAAAATCTATATTCTATTCATGCAATATCTGGGTGGATTTTTTTGTAGTGTTTTGTTGCGTTTTTTTTTAAATCTTGAGGTATTTCTTCAAAGATCATAATCACGGTTCATGGCTATGGATGCATGTTGGCTGATTACTTGAGCTACATAAAAATGCATGCTGAATATCTGAAGTGTGACCTAGCTTTAAAGCAGTGGTTTTTGGCTAGTTCTTCATGGCTTCAGGTAGGAAATACTGCGTTTTCCTTATTCTGAAGGAAGAGAAAGGTAAAAGAGAAAGATTTTCTCTTTTTAGTTCCCTCTGTTGCACTCTAGCTATGTTTCCGTGGTAGTTATATCAGGGTGGCTTTTGCAAATAATGTGTCTGATTTTGGTTTTGTTCCACATTCTTGTGCTACTTCAGCAGTGATGGATTGAAATTGCAGCAATACTTACAAACTTGGTTTAGCTGCAGCGAGACGAGATGACTTCTCTGCTTTTTAGAAGTGGCATAGATTTTTTTTTTTGGCTGAGTAAGGAAAAGCAAAGTTCTTGTCTCCAACCAAGCAGGAATTTATTCTTGAAATAAGCAGTAAAGTTCCAAGATTAGAATAGATTGCTGTAGTTGACCTCATCCCCCTGCATGAGTAATTCTGGGTGGTTATTTAGCAGACCGAGCAGGAGATTATAAACTCAGAACCTAGCTTTGTTTCTGGAGTCTCTTGAGTGATAAAGAAGCTGGAATAGCTCCTTTGCAGGATTATCTTTACACTGGGGATAGCAATATGTAAATAATCTGCCCTACTCACATCTCCAGACTATCCATGTAGCGTGCAGCTCCAGTGAATTTGCAGCTCCCTATTTCAAAGCTTCATTCTGAGTATTTTTCAAATGGCAAATATCCAACATTAATAATCCACATAGCAGAACTGGGAGGAGGCTGCTGTGGGGGCAGCAGTATCACGTTGAACTTCAAACAGTCTTTTTAATAGTCAGAACAGTGGTAAGTAGCGAACTAGTTTTACTGCTATTTTGTACTTTGTTGAAAATGTAGCCTTTTGACCTGAATGTTTAGAAGCTGAGTGAATACTGTCAGATATTTCTGTTGTGCTAAATTAGTTTGCTGAATGTGTTCCTGGTTAGGCTAAAATATCAGAGCTGAAGACATAGTAAAATGTTTTTTGACTGCTTTGTTAAAAAAAAAAAAAAACCAGTGATCTGAAGCTCTGTTGAGTTTCAGTAAAGAACATTTTCAGTTTGTTTTGAACCTTTGCAGCAGTTCAGTAGAATATTTTCTTGGGAAAAAGAAATTTTCATGCAAGTAAGTGCTTGAGTCTTTGAGGGTTTCTCTGTGTAATTACACATCAAAAGAACTGTTAACAAGCAAAAAAAATCTGTGCAAGATCAACCACAGCTTTCTAAAACCACAGTGCTTCTTCTGTTGTTAAAAGCATGCTGATAATCCTACAGAAGTATTTCTTCCTGATACTAGTTTTCAGAAATCTAACCAATATAAGTAAAAGAAGTTTGTGGTTCTGTGCTCAATCGCTTTGTCGAATAGTGTTCATAAGTCTGAAAAATGTGAGAGCTCTGGGGAGAGGTTTGTTAGACACTGAACTGGAGTTTGACTTAAATATAATACTTTTTTCTTAGTACGATACTGGAGGAAGAGAAGCTGCAGCAAGAAGAACGAATGAGAATGGAATCTAGGCGACAAGTCACAGTGTCCTGGGACTCAGGAGGATCAGATGAAGCTCCTCCCAAGGTAGCTAAGACTGCAAATTATGTGTGTTTGAAAAACAAACAGAAAAAACCCTTTTTATTCCATTTATTTCTTAAAAGCCTCCTTTGACGGGTTTGTTCAAACAATGCCATTCTGGCCAATTTTGTCATCATCTGCTAATACTTGCCTGAAATGACCTGACTCTACTTGACCTGTTACTAGAACTGATCCATGCTATAATAGCACACTAACGATTTTCTGTTTCTTGTTGTTTAACCTGTAAAAGACTACTGTAGTTGCCACAAAATTGTTTCCCGGCTGTTTCTTTTTTCTTCTTTCTTGTAGCAGTCCTATGAAATGTTAGCTAGTGAGTTCTCAGACCAGTATGAAGTTTATTTATAACAGATCAGTGAGAGGATAGAAATCAACTAACTGCATTTTCCTTATTCTGGGCAGAAAATTAGGGGTTTGCTTTCAAGGACCTTATTTGTTTTAGCTTACACTTAATTTTGTTTTATTACATGTCTGTCCTGTTTGGATGTCACTGATGTGTTCTGCAGCTGTGGTAGTCTAACCTCACCAGTTGCTGAGCACTCTTCTCTCAGTAACTTGGCTGCTTCTCATCGGAGTTATTTTGTACTTTGAAGGATTGAGCCTGTATTTTGAAGAATTTAATTTTGTGCAGGCACCACTGTAATGCGGAATATTACCAGTGTCCTGATCAGTTTGTGATGAACTCTTGTATCTGTATACGCAAACCCTGGTACAGATAATGATTTCAGTAGTACTTGTGTGGCACCTTCTGCTGCACATGTCCCCCAACAGTCATAGGAAGGCAACTTATTTTTATTTTGTTTTGTTTCCCCATTCCCAGGTTGTTGCCTGATAGATTTCCAAGCTTGGTTCTGCATTTTGATAATTTTATGGCAACCAAGAAATACGGGCAGTGGAATTGTTGCTTTCATTTCAGAGTTAAAAACAGCAAACAATCCATCAACCTGTTTAGTCATCTGAGATTAACTAGCAGGATTTGATGTGTATATAAACAGACGATGTTCTGCGTTACAGAAGCAGATAAACTGCATGAATTGGAACAATGTACTACTTAATTATTACAACTTTGTTTGAAGAATTTGTTTAGTCTTGAAGCTTTGGGGCTAATCTAAATAGAATAAGTACCTTTTACTAATGTAATATATGAGCTACACTGCATTAGAAATGATCATCATTAGAGCTTTGGGTGTGATGTATAAACTGAAACACTTGACAAAAGATGCGTTAAGATTGAAATTAATTCTACCACTGCATATCTTTTTTGAGGAAGTCAATACGTCCTCACTGCATATGCAATACAGGTGTTGGTTAGGTTTTTTTATATAGTATTTTTGTGTAAAATATGGGTGTGCATACTAATGACATTTGAACAAGTTGAATTTCATAGATAGGAGATTTTAACTATCTCTTAAGTTATTATCTGATTTTCTAATGGTGTCAACTGATTTTTTTCTTCCAATAATTCATTATAAAAATTTCAGGTCTTTATAGCTCTTACCTTCCATTTTATTTATAACCTTAAACTCCTACACATTCTCAAATAATTCACGGATATCACAATTTGTACTATGAAATTACTTGTATCTCACCGTGGTTTCCATTAGAAACCTAAGACAGAAGATAACCCTAGTACAGAATGATAATGACATTTTTCATAAAGTGGTGATAAAATTCTGCAATCTCAAAGTAATGTGATGGTCACCTTTAACTGCCAGAAGGACTGAAGGAGCCCATTGCAGAATGATGAGGTCTGGGGGCTTTTTTTCCCTCTTTCATTGATTTTTCTCCTGCTAAAACACCCAGCAGCACTGTTCCTCATCAAAAAAACCCCAAAACCAAACCCTAATATAACTTTGGAGGTTAATACCAAAGAAAACAACAGAATACTTCTGCTTGGAAGATAAAAGTGTATTGTTCTGAGCAACATTTTCCAACATTACTTCTCTCAGTAGTGTGAAATTTCTATACCTATTCTGGCAAAAGGATGATCTGTTCAATGTGTGCAGAAAACCAGGCTCCTTTTCGTGCAGTTTTTTTAATAGTGCTGTCCAAATTTCTGGTGACTTTTCTCATGTATTCCTGTGATTATACATCTTGTTTGTTTACATGTAAAGTACTGCCCTTTTCCTGAAGGGGTAAAGACAGACAATCAAATAAAGACTCTTGATAGCTGGTCTTTAGCTGTCCTTTCTAATCAGAGCTAGTTGTGTCTTGTTTTTCCTTGGCTGGGAATGGGTTGCAAAACAAAGCATGGATAATGAAGCGACCATGGAATTCAGAATATGATCAAAAGCACCTTCCATGTTGAGGCAATTAGTTACACAGAAGTTAATTATCAGAACTAACTTTAGTCCCCAGAATAACACATGGAAATACTTATGCTAAACAAAACAGTTTGATTTGTGTTCTGACTGAGGCGAAGGAATTTACTTTTGGGAACAGTCACAGAAACAACAAATTAATAGCAAAACTTTATGTACTGCAGATCGTGAACTGAGGAACAATGCTATATTTGCACCTGGAAACTTGATTTAAGAATTATTTTCGTAGGTGATGTCCTCTCTGGAGTTAAACAGCACAGAGCAGGTCATTTAGTGCAATATACACAAAGAATTCACAGAGCAAGCATTATTTATTGACATACCTAGCAAACAATTCAGCTGCATCCACTTCCAAGCAAAAATGGAGGAAAACTTTATTTTAGTTGTTTAAAAAAATGTTAATCAGTTTAGAATATTTATTTGAGGGGGTTTTTTGAGCTTGCTTTTGTGACGCACTACCTGTAAATGTTTGTCTCGCCAAGGAGTAATTTTCTGGTTTTAGTTTTCTGTTTCTAAAGACTCTAAAAATTCTTTTAAATTTACAGCCCAGTAGGCCTGGTTACCCCAGTCCGAGATCCAGTGAAGGGTTTTATCCAAGTCCACAGCATATGGTACAGCCAAATCATTACCAGGTATTACATTTAACACTGTGCATGTATTTTTTCAAATGTGGGGTTTATAACTCAGTTGCAGCTAGTGGGATTGATTCACGTCACACGGTTTATTTTCATTCAGTTCTGTTAAATGTTTTTTGTCTTACTACATCAGAACAAACTCCAAACTAGCCTGGTAGGTTTACTCCGGATGACAAATATTTTCATATCTGATATGGTGCTCAAATTCCTAAAACTGCAGTGAAACACATCAGACATTTTTGTATTTATTGAAAGAATGTGACGTTCATGTTAACGAGTGTCCTAAGCCACGAAATTACTTGCCTTATAAAATGGCATTAACTGGTGGACTTTCCTTAGGCTTATTGATACTCTGTTCCCTGATGTTTCTCTGAAACATTTATATTTTCTATTGGCTGATAGCTGCCTTTAGATCTACCACATCATATACTCACAGGTTTTGCTTTTCTTCCTAACACTGCTGAAGAAATGTAAAACAAAAGTTTGTCATGAAAGTACTTTAAGCATTCTTGGGCTTCTTCGAAGCTACAGCCATATACAGCAGTCTTGGTCAAGACTTTTTTTTTCTCCATGGAGAGGGGGAGGTTTTCATTATTCTAATGAGTGCTTCAGGCTCATTAAAACTGCTCTTGGATTTTCCTGTGTAGAAGTTCTCAGGCCATGCAGCTAAGCACGCTAATTAAATGCTGTCACTCAAGACTTAAGTTTGTAACATACACTAGGGGTACATTTTTATATGGCTCTGTAGGGTGATGTTTGCAAGCTCCTAGTAACTTGAATATGAGCTCTGCATGTGTAGCTCTTACAAATGTATCAATGGATTTATTTTTGTTCGGGAGAGGACTTTGATCTTCTTGACTGCAGAGGTTAAAACACTTTCTAATGCTGCTGGTTTGATAGGTATCCTCAAATAGTTATTGTCAAAAGTTACAGTAATATTTCTATATATTTATATATAGATATTCTCAAATAGCTATTGTTCTGATAGGCATCCTCAAAGACTTAAAAAAGAGGGTTTGTGTCATATTTTGGCTTGGCTTCCTTCTTCTGATGTTGCTGCCCCTCCTACCTCTCAGTGACTGCTTGAATTGAGTCATTTCTGTGCTCTCATATTTGCTCCCTTGGTGTGTGTAGGGGAAGCTGTTAATTATGTGGAAGCATAGGTCTTACTAATATAACTTTTTTTTCTTTTTTCTCCACCACCACCCCCCACCCCACCCCCAAGGTGTCTGGCTACCCTGGTTCTCATGGGATACCAGCCATGGCAGGCAGCATTTATCCTGGGCAGGCTTCTCTCTTGGATCAAGCAGATTCCTGGAACCATCGGCCTCAGGAAATATCAGTGTGGCAACCAAACATGGAGGTATCGTGAACTGACACATCTGTTGTTGAGCTCTGTACAGTAAATAGATTTTTTTTATTATTTAGGTACATTTGGAGATTATTGTAGGAAAATTGTTTCTTTGGTATTTTTTTAATTGCCTTACTGCAGTGGGATAGGAGTAATGACTGAATTCTATTCTTTTTGAAACAAATCGTCCTATGTGAGGTTGGGCATACACTGTACTCTTACACAAATTCTTGATGAAGTTATTACTACTTTGTATCTTAACTAAGTGAGTGATAGCAAATATTTTGCGTTTGTTAAAAGAAGGCTTTACTGAAACTTATTGCTGTTAATAGAGATGGGAACATTCATGTAAAAATATTTAATATCATTACAGTTTAAAAATACTTCTTGTGGGAGATATCCAGCATAGCTAAAGTATCTGAAGCTTCTCTGTAACTTAGCCGGAACAGAAAATGAAATGGTCTGCAAAACTGTTCTTGAGTTGTATTCCTGTTAGGTGCTTTTCAGCCTGTCATGATTGCACAGAGCTGCTGCAAGGAACATCAAGTTAATTCTCCCTTTAACCTTCCATAATTTTTTTTCAGTTCTCCTCCAGTATTTTATACTTTTTTCATTCCATTTTATCCTCCCACAAAGATTCACTTTGTGCAGCTTCTGTCTTAAATCCATTCCCTTTCTAATCAATGCTCTATTCTCTGTGGCTCTCATAAACATTTAAGTGATAACTGAGGCTTACCCCTTAAATACAGACGAGCAGATAGGTGTCCAAGTCTTCAATTTGCCTCTGCTTACTCTTGGTTGATTTGGCCATATATAGTTGAGGGTTGTAGCCCCAAGTAGTTCAACGTCCCTGTAGATTATCGACTCTAGAAACAACTTAGTCTAACTATGTCGTGCTTGAATAAAGTATTGGTGGAAGCACAGGAATGCTTTGCACGTGTTCATAATAATAAGCCACAGCCAAAGTTTTCACAAAAACTTGGGAAGTTGGTTGCCTAAAACCAATGTCAGTGAAGTTTGTTACCAAACTCCCCTTGGCTTTTTTAAAAATACTGATTTATACACTACTTGCTAATGATATCCAGACAGTGTTGGGATATGGTATATGGAGAATTGTAAGCTTAAGACATGCATAAAAACTTGTTAAAAACTCCATTAAAAATGTTTTTGTGACATGCTTTGCAAGTGTCAGCTAAAACTGAAAAGCCTATTTGTTTCGGGTAAAAATGTATCTTGCAGCTTTTAACAACTGGCTAGTTACATTATTGCTCAAGACCTAGAAAATGAAATTGATAAATCTGTTTTTGTTGTCCAACTTAAATGAAGTGCAATATATGAAGTTACAATGTTGCTGAAAAACAAAACAGAATTTTTCAAGTCTTTTTGGTTCCAGTGATTAGGAGCAAGGCAGATAAAATGTTTGTAGTTGGAAAGAGTTTCTTCTGATGGTCTGCTTCAGTTTATAAGGAGTTGAAGGAACTCTGCTTAACTGCTGTTATGCATTTGGGCTTTTAAAAAATCTATTCTTGCAGCTGTTTATAAAAATTTTAAGTTGTTGTGAGACTGAATAAACTTACTCTGTTTTGTAGGATTCAGGCACTTTGGACATAAGAGGAATGAGCCAGGTTCTACCCACACATCTCATGGAGGAGAGATTGATACGACAACAACAAGAGATGGAAGAAGACCAGCGTTGGCTTGAAAAAGAGGAACGATTCCTGGTAATACTTTGTTTCATAGTGCTTCTTAATTCATTCTAGTTTTTCTTTTTTTATTGCAGCTTGCTAAGACTGGTCACTTCTGTGAAATGAGAACATTTACTCAACACAGGAGTCACTACCAAAATGTAGGTTTGGGAACAGTTCTTGAATTAAGTGTTCAGCTAGTGAGTCCTGTATTTCAAATACCTGGAACAGCTGTGGTTTTTAGTGAATCTCATTTTATCGAGTTGAGTATTTATGTGTGGGAATCCAGAGATTGCTGTTCGTTCTTAAGGAGATAGATGTGTGCATACTTTACCCCTAAAAAAGGGATAACATAACCATCAGCCATCTAAGAACCATGATTGTAGTAAGAGTTGTAAGCAGTCTTGCACTAGAGGAATAACGAGACACATCAGTGGGAAGAAATAATTTAAGAAAGAGCTCTGTGAGGTGGGGAAGAAGCTGCGAACATCATCGGGAGGAGCAAGAAGAAACGCAGTGGTAATGGGATCTTCTGTTGCTGTTTCTCTGCAGTTCCATGTTTTCTTGTTGTCGGTGCCACTGGTGCATGTTTTGTACTTCAACTCTGGTTTCCCAGTTGTCAAAATTCAAGTTCTGTGTTAAAATTCTCCTACTCGAGACTGATGGCTACAGATTCAGCAGAGGACGGTAGTAGCGTATTACTCTGTACAGGCTCATGCTGGGGAGACTGTGAGTGCGTGAGCCTTGCTTGACAGGTGGATAATTGGCAGTGGTTTGGTATGAGTTGTGACAAACATCAGTCACATGTTTGGTCTTAAGCATGTTTCAAGGAATGTTTTGGTTTGGAAGCCTTTTATATTGTACATAGTTACAAAGCATGCCTGTATAAATGCAGGTGGCATAGGTTTGTTACAGGAGGTAAGTTTAAATAAGTATGCTCTCCATGTAAAGCAGATGATGATAATGCTCTCTCGTTTCTGTAAGAGTTCTCTGCACTGTCTAGAGCTGGTCTCCAGGAAAATCTTAATTGTATGGATGAATTAGTTATATTTGAGACAACGAAGTTGCTGATCTGACTGTCTTACAGAACTTGAAACAGCCTTTTAGGGATCTTGAAGCCAGGACATTAAGTTCCTTGAAAATAAGAATTTATGCTTTAATCTACAGAAGGCCAGTGAGCGGGAATGGAGAGCAGATCTTGTACGTAGACAATGTTACCAAGACCTTATTTCTTGCCAACTGAATTGCCTCAGTCTCTCAGGGTTTTAGTTATGTATGGTATTCAGAACTGTTCAGAACAGCTGATGGTTGTGAAGACAACCAAGGTAGGATAAATCTCTACTAGCTCTTGAGAGCTACTGATAGATGCCTCCCTGTCCAGTACATGTTCTAGCCAAGATCCAGTTTGTGCCAGAGTTGAGATGTTACTTTTGATTAAAGGATGTTGAAGTTTGCTTTTGGCTGGTTTCCTTGTAAGTGCATTTGGGAATTTGCGGTTTGCCATTGGATGACTGTAAAGAAACCACTGTACCCAGATTGCTTTGTCCAGTTTATTACAAGCTGAAGAGAGGGAGGGGGAAGGAAAATTTCTTCCCTAATTTAGGCATTAGCTTTTCCAGTCTTGAGTGGCAGCAGTTGCTTGTGACTTTCACAAGCCCAGGAGGTCAAACTGATCCCATTGTCAGTTAAAACTTTCAAGATGGTCAAGAACTTTTTGCGAAATTAATATGCTTACTGAGAATAAGGCATTGTGATTTCAGGTGGCAGTAGATTGTGTGGGAACTTTTCTGCAGAAAAGTTTCTGACCTTTCTGAACTTTCTGGCTTTTTCTGCAGAATAGATGTTAATTATTTGTAGTGTTTGTTATTCTGTTTTAATTCAGTCTCTGGACCATTAGGGTGTTTACCATCCCCCAAATTGCTGCTTGAGGAGGGACTTGCTGATTTTTCTTTTGATCTGTAATAGTCTTAGCATATGTTTGGAAAAGAATTACTGTTTTCATTATGTGTTAGTTTTTATTGTTAGGAGACACCATCTCTATTGCCAACCCCTACTCAAAGGAGAACTAGGTGATGAACTTGTGAGCAGCCTTACAGCTCTGCAGCTTTGCCAGAGCTATATTTGGTTGATGTAAACCTTTAGAGGGTTAAAAAGGCAAAAACCAGGGAAAGTTTGAGTGGAAGTAAGCATGAACTTAAATGGCCAAAATGAGGAATTGGAATCCATGAGAGACTTCAGGTTTTGTTCTTACCGCATGAACATTTTGACTATACAGACTTTGGGGTTTATACTTGAATACCTGTGACCTGATTTTGGACAGGGTATACCACAGGGTATATTTGAATCCATAGCCGTATGTATGTCAGCGGAATCTTCAGTTTATAGATAGGTGTTTCTTCAAAAAGTAATGTGGTTTTCTAGGTTTAGCCCTGAAGAAATCAAGATGGTAGAAAAGTCATTGTGGGGAGTCACTCTTGGAGGCCTTGCAGATCTCCTGAAGGATATCCACAATTCATACATAAGAGTCCAAACACAGGTCCAGTGTAGAAATAATCCATATATTACACACAGACTCCTTGACCCATGTCCTCTAGTGAGTGACTAGTGACATTTCTTCTCCTGGGAGAAGGGCCTTGCCTAATTTCACTCCAGGTGATTTAGGGAGGAGAAGCAACTTACTTTCTCAAAATTGGTGTCGTGTCTCATTTGCTTTGAGACACCTTTCTGCACTAACCTTTAGATTCTGATAAAATGGTTTGCTGAAGTCGGGCTCTCCCTTGCCTGCTACAGGCAGGTTTCAGAATATTTTTCCTTTTGAGCGCAGAGAACAATAGAGAGAGTAGAGCCAGATTTTAATTTTTAACTTACGTAACCATCCAGTGTAGTGTTCTCAGTTTAAACTGGCTACTTTCAAAAGCTGCTCTATTTACGCATTCTTCAGACTCTTACAATATATCTCACTTCTGCTGTTGAGAATCGGACTCACAGGGGAGCAACTGCAAATCATTTAATGTAAGACACTGCAAGGAGAAGAAAAATCCTCGGTGGGGTTTCTGTTAGTACCATTTTTGTTTCCCCAGAGTAACACCAACTTGGTCATGACTTGAAATTTATCGCTGCTTCTACAGGGAAAAAATACAACTCAAAGCATGTTAGTACAAGTATAAACAGCACTGATGCTGTGTGTGCTAGAAGAGCCGCCCCAGATGAAGAATTAAATTGCAGTGGCATTGAAATGGAAATTTACGAGTCTTCAGAGAGGTTGTTATCTGTGTAAGCAGTTTGCCTGAAACTGGTCCTTAGAGAACATGTGACTTAGTCAATACTTGAAAGGAGGTAGGAATTTTGTTTGCAAGCTGCAGCCTTAACAGAATCCAGAATTCAGAAATTCTGCTGTAAAAAGAGAAAACAATCAGATCTGTCTTCATGGGAAGCTTCTGAATGAAAACAATTCTGTTGTGTGAAAACTGAAGAGTAGAGAAGTGTTTAATTTTAAATTGTACCAAATATATCCATTGGGAGGTGAGAAGAGCACTGCGGGGGCCGGGGGGCAGGGGGTGGTTTTGGGGGACTTTTTTTCCAGGACTGACACTCCCTCCCACCCAGAGAGAGGATGTTGCACACTAGTCTGGTTGCATTAATGGACACTGATTAAACTTGTGGGCTTTCATGCTCTCTTGATAAAAGTGCTTTGGATATCAGCATCTCCAGGAAGGAGGACAGAAATCTCTGAATTATTTTTGAGGAAGCTGAAGTGAAGACAGAGCATTACTGCACTTTAAGCTTGATACAGGTAACTATAGAAGACAGTCTGTGTCCAGGGCATATGCAGGTGGAGGGGTGAGATGGCTGCAGTACAAACACATTATGTCAAACAAGCGGATGTCTGTTGGGCCTTCTATGTAAGGAATCTTACTGTTAGGTTTTTTTTAGGTGCTGCAGTCCTGAGGACTGAGTTTTTCCCTGATTATTTATATCCTGTGATGTTTAGACCTCAGCAGACAAGCAGAATCACAAGAAATTAATGAAGTTCTCATTCTGCACTTTCTCCTGTGTTGTTTTTTGATGATATGGGTATTTCCACCCCCAAAAAAATTAATCAAGGTTTTACTTGTACATAGTACATAGCATATAGAAGCTGAACGAACAGCCTCCATCCTCAAAAGCAGCACTCCACAATTGCGAATGGCCTCTCTGCTGCTGGCACTTGCAGCTCACTGTAACTAAAAGATTTGGCCTATTACCCTGCAGTCTGGCATGCGTGCTGCGATACTTGCACTGATGTCCAACGTGCTGGCTTTCCTTTACAGTATTTGTGCACACAAAAAATCAGCTCATAAGGATCAAATTACTCCATTAGGGCCACAGTATGTGTATGTTTAATCTTCCAGCCCTGACTTCTCATGTGTAGAATTAATTTAAAAGCAAATGAGTTAAATCACTGAGTTAAAACAATTTTTAAAGGCCCCTGAGGATGCTTTTATTTGTGGGTTTTGACAGAAGTTTAGAACTGCCAAAAACTATCCTGATATTTAATTTTTTTTTTATTGCTTCTAGGAGAGATTATACCTTCTGTGTTTTAATACGCAGTTTGACCCAAAAGGGGAATCACCTGTAAGCACAGATAGGGAACTAGTGATGGTGATGATGCCATGAGAGAGCCTGCTGAACTGGTAGCTAGTTAGTTTGCTTCGCAGGAGTTGTGGGAAAGCAACTGTGTCATTCTGTGTCTTTTCAAGGTGACTTTTAAGTTCAGCAGTGTAGTGAAGTTAGTAATTTTAATGCTATAACTTTTGGCACTGTCGCTAACTATCTCTGAACGTTTTGCAGAATGCTTTTCTTTTGGGCCTGTTTAATTACCTGCTTCCTCATTTATATTTAGTTTCCAGTTTGAACCTTTCTTTTGTGGCTGTATTGATGGTATGTGGCATTGTTTTTTATGATATAAAATAAAGATATCTATGTGCATGCCTTTTAGTAACTCCTCAGAAGACAGAGCAGTGTTGTGCTAAGAAATTTATAGTCCTTTCCTGTGGTAGGTTGAGGAGAAATAACTCGCATAGTTTCCTTATCGTGTTTGGGTTTGTTTTTTTTTCTGAAATTCCCACATAGTTGTGGTTTTGTCCTATTTTGACACTGAGAACTGCAATTCAAATATAATTGATGTGAACTGTTGCTAAAATAAGATTTTAATTTTTAGCCTGAGAAAATCCCACCAAGACATTACTATTTGGTATGTCCTGAGAATGCCAAGACTTACATGTTCTTTTATTAGTGAGTGACCAGAAATACTGGAAATAAAGTAGATTATGTTCCAGTTTGTCAACATATGCATCCTGTCTGAAAAGTCCTCATGACGTTTCCAAAGATTTCAGATAGTAGACTATCTATTTGAAAAAAATCCATTTACTTTCCAAGGGTCTTGATTTTCTGCAAGATAAATATTTGATAAAATATAGTTCCTCCCTGAAATACATATCTGTAATGAATATAATGGTAAGTGGAAAAGACTTTGCTTAAACTTGCATTTTAGTTTAGTACGGTTGGTGCTTTCACAAAAAAAAATTCTGAGCGCTACATTTGTGTGCTTGAGAAGTCCCATCATGCTATGAGTATGAAACACATTTGAAGATGATTTGTCATCACAGTCGGTCACTGTTTAGCTTCAAGGCTTAAAAAATCTACTCATAAGTGACAACTTTTTCAGATGAAGCTGAAATCCTAAGTCTCCAATTTCCCAAGGCTTCATTTTCTGAAACAGTCTTGTGCTGCACAAAAGCATTAAGCAGGACCTTTGTAGATATACATCTTACTAGCTATGTTCAACTTGGGAGCTTCACAACCAAGTGGATGTCTTGAGGGTTTTCCCCCCTCCAACTCCTCTCCCTGTTGTATATATACCCTCAATACAGTTGTGCTCCAACAAGTGCCAGAAATGTTCTCCATAAACACGCACACGCTGAGCACCTTCGCACCCACCACTCAGTTTCCAGCCCCTTCAGCTGCCTCTCAGAAAGGATCGTTTCCTGTCCAGCCAAGAAGCTCTGTATATCTCATGGTAAGCCCTGTGTCAGCACGGGAGAATCATTCGAGGAGTCTCTGCAGTTTTCAAGAGGGCTGCGATGGAGGTATAGGGCATAGAAAGGACTGGAAGGATAGAAGGCTGTGCTTTGGGGCTGTAAGACAGTGTGTAAAGTACAGAACAAGTCAGTTTCGGTGTGAGGCTTATTTTTGACCTAGAGAATGTTGCATTAAACACATCTAAAGGATCTCAGTTTTAAAAATTCAGCAATGCAGTGCTATGTAATGCCAGCATGAGGGGCTAAAATTAGAGCGCTTCCCACTGTAGAAGCATAAGAATTGCTGCTAAATAATATTTAAGAATACAATGGGAGTTTGATCTTAGATATCACCTTTACTGTAAAATAGTTTGTCTTTTGAAATTTCCACAGGTACACAAATGAATAAATCAGAATATCATTTACTAAAATGGGAGTTAGAATTTATTAGAACGCAGTCAAGTCACTAGAAATATAACTGGGCCTCTTCCTAGTCATTGGACACAAAAGTGTGTTGAATATTTCTGTGTTGTTCCTTGTGTTCCTAACTATCCGAGTTTTGATGTGGCAGGAGGAGGAAAATGTTTGGAGAAGTTGAAAGGGCTTGCATTTATGTATCACTAAATATTTTCAGTCCTTACTGCTAAGATGTAAATATGCAGATCACAGAGATGAAGGTGGGTTGTGTAGCTCTACAGGGTGCTTGTGGACCCTCTGGTTTGCCATTACCCATTGGCATATGGTGTCTTCGTTTTCAGATCACATTTTTGGAGATGCCTGAGCAACACCACGGCCTTCCATGGTTTTGCTTGCATGGGCTAGTCAACAGGACTCAGTATTTCTGTTCGCAATGGGTGAAGCAAGTGCTTGTCTAGTTAATAATGCTCATTTTAGTAATATTTTATGTGTATTTACAACCTTTCTGTGAAATTATTCTTAGACTGTAGCTAGGTGGTTGTATACTGATCATGTACATGATATCCTGAAGTCCACTCCTATGGTGCACATTTGGTGCTGGTGGTGACATGGGTAATTGAATTGTTGCTGTGATGAGAGGTTGTAGAACTGGGCATTTAGAGAGTTTAGATGCTGAAAGGGAGGACCTTGTTAGGAAGACGAGGATGGGAGGAGATGGATATTAATGTCTGTTAATTTAACTTTTTTCTTATAATACTAGAAAAAAATCTGTTATTTGGACTAGTGTGTATTTTTGTGCTTCTGGATCTTTTAAAATGCTCAATATTTCTTTATCTTTGGAATCTAATTTAGGGTGCCTTTCTGGAGTAGTAAGTTGTTAAAAGTGCAAAGAGCATTAAAGACCTCTGTGATAAAATAGTCTTTGACTATTTCCAAAGTCTTTGGGCACTTCCCTGGCTAGAAACAAACATGAAACGAAGGCAAAGTGTGAACATCAGTGTAATAGAAATGTAGTTAGTCGTATGCTGAGATAAACAAGGATAGCTATTTGCTTTAGCTTAAAAATATAATGAGAATAATGACTGACTTTAGTTCTAATGAAGTATCTAACATACCCATATCCAATGAGACTTTAATCAGAAAAAAATCTTTCATCATATTAAAGGAAGTAAACTGGAGATTCGTCAATGGTAGGTTTCATCATAAAATTTGTCACAAATTCCTGGAGAAACATTGCGAAATTCTTTGCTTGTGTCTGCTTCAGTTCTTCATGCTTAAGATGGGGTTAAATATTTCCCTGTCGAGTATGATTTGTGTATTTTTAATCTGCAAGTTCTTTCAGGCAGTGACTGTCTCTGGCTGTGCCTCACTCAGTCTGCAGCAGACTGAATGAAAATCCAAAGTATAAGCCCTTCTGACAGACTACCAGCACAACTGGAGTATTTTTAATGATAGAAGATCAGTATCAGTGTATCTTTGCAAGTTCTGTCTGTCCTGCTGGCTTTTTAGGGTCGTTTAACAGGATATGTGAGTTGGAATTATTCTTTGGTGCTTTTAGAAGAAGAACGAAAGGTGTTTGGAGTAGCTTTAAACAAACAAGAAACAGATATATTTGCCCCCCAAAACTGACCCTGAAAGAACATGGGGTCAGTTTAGTTACAGTCAGTATTCACATGCCTACATTTCTCTAAATAAAAAATGTTCATTCTCATGCTGCATGTGTCCATTTTATGTATATATACATACAGACATAAAAAGGAAGTTGTATTCACACTGATGTAGATATGCGTTTTATCCATTTTCATTAACTCCTCATGCAGTCTTCTAGGAGAGTGAATTGAAGAGTCAGAGAAATCCTCTTTGTTTTTATGTGCTGGAATTGGTGCACTAGAAAAGCACTCTCATTTTGCTGAACCTGTTTCTTCAGATCAGTGTTAAACTTTGTTTCACATCCACTCTTCCATTGTCTTTCCATGTAATTAATGTTGTCCTCGAAGAACAAATACAACATACCTGGATTTACTGGGGAGATGAGAAAAATGACCGGTTCCTATGTGAAAATAATTGGTGTGGTCTTATTTTTACTGTTTAAAACAACTGAGTGCCGGGTTCCTGTATCTCACTTAAAACATATAAAATAGAAATTTGTTTGTTGCTTGTATCAGGAGAATAGTGCATCTGGATGTCTTTATTAGCTTTCTGTATCCAAATGCAGTGTTTAAAGAGCTCCAGTAATTGGCCCCATTTGCAGGCTTGGCGAGGGAGCCAAGTACATATAAGCTGTCCTCAGGCAGGAAGTGGGAATTAATGTGCAGCGTTTCTCATCCCGTGGTTGAAATTTTGCTGTTGGGAAGCAAACAATTTTTTAAAAAAAAACAAATTTTGCTGCCTTTGAGAAAATTAAAATGCAGGTTTTCCAATGTTGTGTTAGGGAAATGGTACTATCAATATTTATAACAAGCATTTTTACACATGCGCTGAGAACGGGTGGTTAAGAAGCAGTCGAGAAGGCTGCCAGGAGTTTCAGTAGCTGCAGTTGCAGAAGCGCGTAGTTGCAGCAGCGGGGGTGTATAGACTGGAATGAAATGACATCTGTATTTGTCAGTGTAAATTTTTAACAGTACTTTCCTGTCTTTAAAATGATTTTAAGCCTAGGTTGTGTGAATCGGTAAGCAGAGTACAGGATGAAATTTCTAATTTTTGTTTCAGAAACCCGATGTGCGGCTTTCCAGAAGCAGCATCGACCGAGAGGATGGAGGTCTCCAGGGCCCAGTAAGTATGTGTGGGATCTTTTCATCTCCCAACTTTTTCTCCAGTTTCCTGGTAGAACATGCTGTTCACTGTCTTGATTTTGGTAGAGGATTTAAAGTTTTTGCTAAATGTTTCCACTATTATTACGTGGTTCTACAACTTTCCAAGAGGCTCAGCTTCTGTGGGAACAGCAGCCGTGGCAAACTTGTTCATGCAGCAGTTTGGGGGATTTGGAGTTTGTTGGTTTTTTTCCCCTTGAAGCTGCTGTTGAAACAAATACTAAAAAGTTTCCACAAATATGTTGCAATAATTTTTAAATGTTCATGTGCTGTATAATTGGGACTTTTATTTAAGAATGTGGATACTTTTCTGAAAGTTCGGTCAACAGGAAGCAGGATTAAAATAACTTTTGCAGTTGTTTAAATATCTGAAGGGTTTTCTTACAAGGAATGTAAATGTTACTGTTGTATTACCCAGAAATCTGTTTGAGGTAAATGATCCGCTATGAAACAAAAAAAATAAACCCCATAACCATTCATTTATTGCCAGACAACAGCTGCAGCTGTGGTATTCTTTCGTACTGGCTTAACTCCTGTCTATTTAACTAAAAACATCGCTCCAATTGTTTAATTGCCGACAGAATCTCTGAATCATACTGATCGAAGGCGGGGGCAGTGTTAGGCTAGGGACTATTAATGATAGAAACCTGATGCTTCATCTGCTGTTTGTCCCCAGGGATCCCCTTTAAAGTGTTTAAAGTTAATATTTTAAATTCACTTTCCTAGTTCTTTTGGGATGCGATTGTGAACACCTAGTTTGGTTTCAGTATTTCTTCACTGCCTAAGAATTTAGGGACTCTTCCTGCATTTGCAGCCAGAGTACAATCATGAATGAGTATATGAATGACACACTGCAGCATGGTCTCTAGAGACATTCCTGTCTGGAAGCCACTAAATTTTTTTCCATGAAATTGAAGACGACTGTTAGTTATTGATAGGTCTTCGCTATTGTTGCATCTTTATATAAGAGAAGTAAAGTATTGCTGCACTTTGTGCTACTCATGAAGATGGGTTGAGATAACCGGGAGATTTTGAATTGATGTTAGAGGTTTGATTCAGGTGGCAATGGGTTTAAAGTACAGCTTCTTGCAGCCAGCTAGTTTCTGACTGCTGCTTGATTTCAGCATGACTGCCTGGGGTTAGAATAAAAAATACAACACCCAGATCCCAAACTGCTTGTAGGGAAAGTCCTGTCTTCCCAGACAAGGTAGTACAATTTCACACCCCATTTGAAAGACTGTGAAGAAAACACTTAGTGTGATCATTGACAAAATGAGTTTTAAAAGAGACTCTAATTTGTGATAACTACATTTCTAGTTCCAGACTTTGATTTTGCATGTTTATAGTTCTTAATACATTCAGAACATAACTCTGACTTACTTCATTTGCAGTGGGAAATGTCTAATGCTTCTGTGAGTCGATGTCAGTCTCTCGTTGAGAGGATGAGAAATAGGCAGTAGTCATTTCTAGGAGAACTAGGATTAAGTAGTTGCCCAGCATTACACAGAGATTTCTGTGACAGTGGCAAGGACAGAATCCAGTTCACTGCAGTCATTTACGTTTTCCCCACAAAGTGACTTTTTATTTGATTAGGTGTTGTGGCACTTGGAAAGCTGTAGAGCAGAAAGCACAGCAGCTCTGACCATCTGCACTGTTTGGGGACACTGGGAGGGAGGAGAAGTAATACATGATCCTGTTCTTTGATAGGATGGTACAAACAGTTACCACATGCATTTTAGTAGTTCCTAACTGACGAGCATGTGGCTGTATAACTTTGTGCACATTCTTTTGACATACACTTTTAAAGTGCAATTTTCAGGAAGTAAAAATGCAAGAGTTGTTTTAGTGGAATTTTACTCTCCTTCCTCTCTTCCCCCTTTTTTTTCCCCCAGGGCTATCAGATTTGAAATATTTAGGTCAACAACAAAAGTCAAAGTTAATGACACGACTGATTGTGCTGGCAGAAAGCAGATGTTTTTTCTAACTATAGATGGCAGATGTATGACAGTGGTGTGAGATGATCAGCCAGTATGTTTCAGAGGTTCATGGTGACACCAGAAGAGTTTCAGGACTTTGGATCTTTGGTTTCTTGTCCTGGTTCCTGAAAGTGAAATTAGATTTTTGTTCAAGTCTGTAGTTACAGACTTGGAGTAGGCAGGGTGCTTCTTTATTTCTAGCCATCACGTTTCTGCTCTAAAGCATTAAGTTGATAGAATATCATCTACGAAACTTAAAGGAACTTCAGATTTCTCCCTATGCAATACATTTTTATGCAACCTTACTTTCTGAAAGTTACGCTTCTTGCCACAGTTTTCCATAGAAAACTGGTAGAAATTAGCTTGAAGTAGAGAGTTAGTGTGGGAATTTTCAGTTCATGCAGTTAAAATTTGGCAAAGTTTTGAGCAGCTGAAAGCAAGCCTGAAGCGCTAGGCAACCTTAGGCATAGCAGCCGTTACCAGATCTGCCTGTAATTTTAAAACCATAACATGAATTTCTAAAAATGCTAGGCTGAAGCTTTGAATAAATGCTGAACTACAATTGCGAGTATCCCTCCAGTTTGTTAATGGAAAAATGAGTGAGTTGTCAAGGCATGAGCTTCTCAGTTCAGTTCGAAGGATCTCCTGCAGACTTTCTGCGTGCTGTTGGGCAAGATGCTTGGTATTGTCAGTCATCTAGCACTGAAATGAGGTGGCGGTGGAGTTAGAAGCTAAGGAATAGTAAGTGTACTGCTATTGTCCCTGTTACCTGGGTGTGTTTCTGAAAATACAGAATGCAAGATGTTTAAAAACAATTGCTTAAAATGAAATTAATTAACATTCTTAGGTGGTGGTTATGATAACATTATCCAGAGCTGAAGGTGAATTGAAGCAAATACTGTGTTTTCATACCATTAAAAGTGAATCCTAAGCAGTCTGAATGTCATCTTTAGAGTGTTGAAAAAGCAGCTTCCTTAGGTCTGATGCAAAGAACTATTCTGACTTTATAGAAAATGGTCTTTATTTTATAAATAAATGCCTCTTAGAGATGTTTCAGTAGTAGACCTATTAAATTCTAACTGCCTTCAGTGTTTTACTTTGCAATGGAAACTCCTTTGAACAGATACGTTTGCATAAAATGTGACACTGTTGGGATTGTAATGTTTTTTATGACACGACAACTGCAAGTTTTGTGTAAAGTATTAATTTGGTTGTGACCAAACAGATTTTCATCTTCCATGGAATCATAGAATATCTCAAGTTGGAAGGGACCTATAAGATCATTGAGTCCAATTCCGTGCTCCTCACAGGACTACCTAAAACTAAACCATATGACTAAGAGCGTCATCCAGATGCTTCTTGAACTCTGACAGGCTTGGTGCTGTGACCGCTTCCCTGGGGAGCCTGTTCCAGTGACCAACCACCCTCCCAGTGAAGAATCTTTTCTTAATTTCCAATCTGAACATCCCCTGACGCAGCTTCATTCTATTTCCTCGTGTTTTAGCATTGGTCACCAGAGAGAGGAGATCAGCACGTCCCCTTCCGCTGCCCCCCTTGAGGAAGTTGTAGACTGCGATGAGGTCACCCCTCAGCCTTCTCCTCTCCAAGCTGAACAAACCAAGTGACCTCAGCCACTCCTCCTAAGTCTTGC
>JANHGO010001885.1:0-32279 GCA_024606505.1 Aquila spilogaster
AAAATGACTACGTATTTACCTATGAGAGGGTTTTAAAAAAAGAAACAGGAAAAAAAGTATCTGCAACAGCGCCCCGGCCTCTTTGGGAAACTTCTCCGCAAGTCGGCATGGGCAGGGGGGCCGGCGCCGCCGCCTCGCTGCCGCTGCTAGCGGCGCTCGCCCTGCTCGCCGGCCGCTCGCCCGCCCTGCTCGGGGCGGCCCGGGCCCAGCTCTCCGCAGGTGAGTTGTCGCTCGGCGCCCAGGTGAGGGCGGGCGGCGCGGCGGGGTCGCGCCGCGCCCGGGGTGCCCGCCGGGGAAGGGAAAGGAAGGGAGAGGGTCGCGGGTGACACCGCGCCGGGACCCGGCTCCCGCCCCTGAGGAGCAGCGGTGGGGCTGCAGGAGGGGCTGCCTCCCCCCCTCACACCCCCCTCGCCGCCGCTCTGTGGAGCGCGGTGCGGCGGGGAGGGCGACCCGCGCGTGTCCGCAGGCTGCCGGTGCAGGGCGGGCAGGGCGCGGGCTTTGGGCGCCTCACAAACTCCCCTTCTTCCCTTCCTCCTCCTCCTCCTCCTCCTCCCCGGCCAGCCTCCCAGGTGGCGTCGGTGCTGGCAGCGGGACCGGAGCCGCCGCCACCCCTTCCCCCGCTCAAACTTTTCCCGGCATTTCCCTGCCCGGCGCGGGGGGCGCAGCCTCGGGGCGCCCCGGCCGCTTCCCCGCCCGAGAGGGGCCCGGCGCCGAGCTACCCTCGGGCCCAGCCGTGGGCACGGCCCGGGATGCCGCCGGCTACCGGAATCCTCTGCCCCCCCCCCCCCAAAAAAAAGAGTGGTGGGCGAGAAGGGGGAGGGAAGGCAGCATATGGGGCCGGCGTCTGTTTTGTTTGAAAACCTCAAATTTCTCGCCCCTTCTTCCCCCCCCGCCCCACGCCACAGGGTTTTGCAGAATGAAAGCCCGCGGGGCCGGGCGGTGGGAGCTGCGGCCGGTGCAGCGGTGAGTTTTTGGCCCCGGGGGAGCCTCCGGGCAGAGCCCGCGGCGGGGCTGGGGCTGGGGCGGTCGCTCCGGGAGGGGAGGGGAGGAGGGGAGCGCAGCAGCCCCTGCGCTGTGCCGGGGCGGTGGGGGCAGTGGCGGCTCGTGCGCCGGACCCTGAACCCCAACTCCGCTGTAGTTTATGAAGCGTCCTTCGTTTGCTTAGGAGGAAGCTGTAGCGTGAACGTGTTCTTATTGCTTGCGGTGTGAAGTATTACGCGAAGGACTAGCTGAAGTAGACTTCAGGCTTGGTTTTTTTGTTTTTTTTTTTTTTTTTTTTTTTTTAAGTAGTACTTGCAATTACACCGGGTGCATCAGTTGGACAAGCGTTTGAAGCCTTTATCATAGGATACTGATTTGAAAACTGCCGTTAATAAAATTATCTACACTCATGAGACTTGGAAGCACAGTTTTCATAAGGACTGATGTGTAGTTAGGAGGCTTATATTTTTTCCCCCAGTCGTCCTATAAATTAATTTTTAATTGAGACATTTGAGATGTGTCGTCGATTAAGAAATGTGCTGAAGCAGTAAGAGAAATTGTGCTGGGCTGAAGAGATTACAGTCTTCCTATGTGGCTGATTTTGGTGTGTATAATTTAATGTCTGCATATCAGAATTGTAAGATTGCGTAAGCACCTACAAGCCTTTTACCAGGGGAGGGGAAGTGCACCATATATGCAGCTAGTATGTTGTAGGAATAGCTAGAATAAAATATGCCCAAGCATAACATCTTTGCATTCAAAACCATATTGAAATCAGACCAGTGATTTTTTGCTTTACTGTAACTTGTCAGGCTAATGTTAATACCAAAGGCAACTCTTACATAAAGATTTTTTTTATGAGCTTGTTCACTGGCATAAGAAGAATAGGAACTTCTGATAACTTATATGGTCTGTGGTATTTTATGCTGAAAATGTGGCATGCAGCCCTTTTTGGAATTTCAAGTACAAGAAGCCAGGTTGGTACCGTGGGGTATGCGTTAGGTAAGCAGAGAGGAATGTTCAACATCCTTCTGACCAGAGTAGGTGAAGCTTGTCAAGGAGTTGAACAATTTTATGTAGGAAATGTGAGGTTTTTTGTTTTGTTTTGGTTTTTTGTGCAGCATGTCAGCAGCTTCTATTGCCAAGCATCAAAAATACTGATGTGTAGCACTGCTCAGATTTATTAATTGCAGACTTGCTCAGACTTTCTTGAAGGTTTGGAGGAATAGATTTGTTAGTAGCTGGCGCTTTCAGTATATTCAGTTTAAGGTATGGTGCTCCAACTCTTACTGAATACATTCAATATCCACATGTAGAGCTATGTCCTACTGAACACTTACTTACAGTTAATCTTGGTTTGAAGGCTCTGAATTTAATAACTACCACAAACTTTGGTTTTGTTCCTTATTCTAAACTAGTCCGTGAAGAGTGTGTGTGTGTGTGTTTGTTGTTTTTGTGTGTCTGTTGATGAGACACCTTCATCCTGGTGTTAGTGGATGCAGGACACGAAGGCTGGAGTTCATATATCCGTTCCAGTGAGGGCCTCTCTGTAGCCTGCAATGAGATGTTTCTGTGTTTGGTGCACACAGGAGCATCTGTTTTCTTCATAGTCGTCTCCTCTGTTTACCAGGAGTACTGTTTTTCAAGCATCTTCCTTTGACTGCCTTCCCCCCTCCTCACCTTAATATAATGGCCTGTACTTTTCCATGTTAAACTGAATCTAACTCATTTTCAGCTTCCTTTTTGTTAGTATTCTTATTGTCTGAATTGTAAGTATTTAAAACTGTTAATTTTTCTTTGCCATTAATGAAGCTATTAATTCAGGCTGGACCTTTCACAAATCTCTCTCTCATTGTAATTCGATTTGTATTTCCTTTTTATGATGCTTTGTACTACTCCTGAGTGCGAGTGTTGGCGAGATCCAGAATTCTTCATAAAAATTTTGATATGTTTATTAAGAGTCTAATCATCAAATTACAGAGTATGAATTTCTTGAAAGTTGGCCTTCTTCAGGAGCGTGTGTGTGTGACGGTTGTTATCTGTTCTTCCTCACAAGATAATCCATGCAAGCAAATGAGAAGGCAAGAGGAGGAGCAGCAGCAAGTTAGGAAAAGGAGCAAGATACATCTTGTAATTTGTTGCTGTCTTAAAAATTGTGCTTGTATATCATCTCCACCCCCTTTGCATGTAGCTGAAACACCATATATTTTGTCTTTCCCTACAGATCTCAAATGAAAAAACCCCCAAGCAGCTTCTCTTTGCCCCCCCCCCCCCCGCCATAATCCACAGTGTAATGTTTTCTGGTCTCTGTAGATTGTTTCTTTACACTGCTGCTTTCCATGACCCTTCAACTTGGGTGCGTGCCTGTCAGAATCTAGGCCAAAATGTTTTGGCAGCGCATTCTCTGTTGAAGTCTAGCTATTCCTTATATAGCACCTCCTTTCATCTGCAACTCCTACAGTTCGATAAAGAACAAGTTCAGCTTGTTTTCACAACTTGGATCACTTCGAACTTACATTTTTTGAATATTATTTTTAGCAATTTGTGTGTTTTCAAATTTTGAAAAAAAAGAAGAGAAGGAAATATTTCAAAAATTTATTTGAAGAATGCTGCAGGCTTGTCAGCTAGCTGATGGAAATATGCATCGCACTGCCTCCGATGGTGTCTGTGCAAGTATGTGGTTTTTTTAAGACTAAATGAAAGATACAAGGATAAAAATTCTAGAAATGCATCAGCTTACCTGAAGTTATTTAAGTGTGATATTTCAGACCATAGGGATAGTGAAGCATAAAGAGGACTGTATGTTTTACAAGTTCAAGTCCTTTATTAAAGTAGTTATTCCTCAGACTTTCTCATGCAAAGTAGTTAGTGTGTCACAAATGAACAGGCAAGAATAAATATTTCTGGATTAATGGCACCTCCGCCCCCCCACGATAAAATAGTTGTAGTCTCTCTTTGGGAGATTATCTAACTCAGAAATTTGATATTACAAAGTAGAAGATATTACTTGTTTTATAAGGATTTTGTAATTAAATATATTTACAGAGAAATACACGAAAATTGTAATAAGCATATCTAAACATTTTTTATTTGTAATCATGTAGTCAAAGAAATTAAGGGCTTTTTGAAAATGTTTTAAAATACTTTTAAGTAGCTAAACTCAAATTAGCCCTTTGCTGTCAGAACAGCAAAAGTTGCTTCAGTCATATTTTATCCTTGAATATGATACAATTTGCATGTGATACACAAGAGACACTTGTGCAGGTAGGCGTGTATGTATAAGAGATTTCTCAGTAGCTTTTTTTTCCACCAAGCTGTTAAAAAGTATTGACAAATTATATGGAAGATGAGTGGAATTAAAAGTGAAGTTATCTTCTCGCTTTCACACCCTCCTTCCCAAATGTTTTCCTTTCCCTTATACATTCAGCTCCTTCTGTGGCACTGTTGGTTCAGAGATCACTTGTCTATCTGTGTTTTCAGATGCAATATTACGATTATAAAATGTATATACATTTTCAAAGTGGAACTTAACTGGTGCAGATGGGATTGAAAGCACCCAGAACACAGTGACCCCAGAAGTCTTGTTTAGTCCCTTTTGTCTGAGAAATCACAGTACTGCTTGATCAGTTTGGTAGTGATGTAAGCAGTGTATCTTAAACCAGGTACATGTCTTGCCCTTACTCAAGATCTACTTAAGATAATTAAAAATAATAATAATAAAAAAAAAGGCAGGGGGGGTAGGTAAGAAATCTGCACAGGATCAGGGCAGAGGTCCACCTAGCCCAGTGTCCAGTCTCTGACAGTGGGCACTCAGGGGAGAGGGATTTTGGCAAGGTGAGTGACTTCCTCTGAGTACTGTCTGTCTGCAGAGACAATGTGTCGATATTTAATGTTGTAAGTGGATTTTTGTAACTGTGATTGTGCCTAATAACATCTTCAGCCTGTATTGCTTTTAGCATTCGCTTCGCTTTGTGACAAGGAATCTGTATGTTGTGTGGAAAAAGCTATGCGCCTTTGTTTTTTGAAATTGCTAGTTGTATTTAATATCTCCTAGCTCTTGTATTAAGAGATAGTTAATAATTTCTCCCAATTTACCTTCTTCATGCCATGCAGGATTTTTCCACCCTCTCTCAACTATTCCTTTTCGCCTTGGAAAAGTCCAGTTGTAGCCACTTGCTATGGAGGTACCATTCCATATCTTCTTTTCATCCTTTATCAGCTTTCTCTCTCCCAGCTCTACATTGCTCAGAGTATCCAAGAGACAGCTGCCTGATGGATTTATGTAGTGCTTAATGATGATTTCTGTTCTGTTCCCTACCCATAGTGTGATGGTTCCTGGCACTTGCTTTGTTTTTTTGACTGTTTGTCCCGCTCCTGGTTGTGAGCTGACACTTTTATGGAACCGTCTATTTCATTACTGAAGAGCTGAGATCTTGCAGTTAAATGATAGTCTGTGGGGTGGCTGTGTCAGTGGACAGTAGGACTCTTGGAAGGGGGAAGGTCTTTAACCAGCCCTTCTGAGGGGGGTAGAACTTTTGAGCAAGGCTCTTGAAGGACCTATGACCTCATGTTGGATGTGTGGGAGAGTTAACCTGTGTAATGCTTACCACTGTGGTTCGTCTCCTCTTTCTGAAATGCTGTTAATACAAGTGAGTTAAAAAGAGTTTATCCTCTTACATGTAAAGATTGACAGTTGCGGAGATCTGCAACACTGCTGTAGAGTTGCTTCTTGCTCTGGAGTCTTTATGATGTCTTTGTATTACCTCTTTAGCTGGAATACCTTCAGGTCATCTTACCTCTCACACTAAATGTCAGCTTTGTTTTACATTAGCACCTGTTTTGGTGAAATCCCTACTCTTCCTTTTGCAACACAGATCCTGTTGAATGTGCAACAGGAAGCTCCCCAAACTATTACTTTAGTCCTGATAACTGAGTCAGTCAGGGCACACCTCATGTTTTCATGTGCTGATGGGATCCCGTCTGTCATAGTCATAGATGCCTCTCTAGTGCTGCTCCCAGGAGTGTGCACTCAGATTTGGAGCTTCAGTTACAATCTGCCCATGCCATTAAGCTAATTTAAGTTACTGCTGTCGCAGAGGGGGCCTTTTCCATCACTTAAACGGCTCTCAGGTCTCTGCCTGTGCTAGGTCTGGCTACCGTGTGGCCTGTGGGTGAGCTGGTTTAGCTTTATGTGAGTCTCTTTGGAGGGAAGATGGGACTTGGGATGAGTTTCCTTTGATCGGTGAGTTTAGCTGACTCGCAGATGTGGGGTCACATAAATGTGATGTACTGGAGGATGAAGACTGGTGGTGGGATGGCTGGGTTTGACAACAAGCTGTAATCGCAGCACAGCTCACGTAAGGTGAACCTGCGCTGTTCTGAGTCGTGTTGGCTCCGTGCTCAGCTTGTCGTGCGGTGCGTTGTTCGCCTGAGGAACTGCAAAGAGGAGGCAGGAGGGTACAGAGGGGGGTGGGAAGAGTGGTCCAGCGGGCGGGAGGGGTTAGACTGGGAGAAGGTGGTTGAGGCTGCATTCTGGCTGACTGCACGCAAACCAATGACTCAGTGCTAGTGTCTCTTTGCCTGACGTGCATCTTTGAGTATACTGGGCTTGAGTATGTTCTTTTGTTATAACAGCTAGCTAAGGCATTTATTATGTAAATGTAGAAGCAAGAAGTGGTGCTTAGTAGAGGGCAGGTGTGATGGCAAGCAGTAGAGGGCTTGGAGGAGGTGACACCGAGCGAGGTACCAGGCTGGAATTAGAGGATGTTGTGACACCCAGTTTGGGGTGCAGCAGGAACCTGTTTAAAGCCCAGTTCTGTGGTTTCACTTTTTTTCCCCATGTGATCTGGCCTTCCTCATCCCATGGGGTGTTTAAATAGGATTGCCCATGAGACATGTGGATGTGGCTAGAAGAGGAAGAATGGCTGTGGTTTCTAAAGGCCAGGGTGAGCCTGTTGAGAAGAGGTAAATGGCATCAGTGAGAATTTTGTAGTGTCTGGCTGAGCATAAGGTGCTGCTGCACCAATTTTGTAGGTCAGAAAGGCCATTACCTCATGCTGCTTCCTGGTAAGCCTTGAATACGGGTGACTTTAAACTACATAGTTTAAAACTATCAAACTACCCAGTTTGAAGTCACCTATAGTGCATGCTTACCATGTAGTTTAAAGTCACTTACAGTTTACTCTTACCAAGAAGCTATATAGCTGAAAGTCGTGTTTGCATTTTCTAGAAGTTTTATAAATATTAGAAGGTAACAGAAACATACTGAAATCTTTTCCTGAACAAGAAGTTATTAGTATTTGTGTCAACTCAATGCTGTGTTTAAACAAAGGAACAAATAAGCAAAAAAGCCACATGCTGCCCCAGCCCCCAGATCACTGAATATGACAAAAATAATAGCTGTTTGTTGTAGGGTTGTTTGTAAGTACATGCACACGTACCCTCAGACTTGAAAAGCTGATGTTGGTTGCATGTGAAACTATTTTAAATCTGTTTTGTCCTTCTGAATGTTGAGCTGCTCAATAACCATTAAAATTGTGGGAATAAGCTTAAAACTATCCAGTATAAAGAATATTTACACACTTAAGGAGCCCCTTTAGTTTACTTTGTATCTGATACATTTCTCTGTAAATAAGCTGCATTTGTCTATTGAAAGGTAAATGCTAAGTATTGTTCAGTGAATTTGAAACAACAGAAGTTTTCAGGTTTGCTTTTTGTTACTGAAATTTATTTTCCATAAAAGTTGGAGTTTTTATTAACAAATTTCTACATGTATTTCAGTTAGGAACCATTTATTTGTTGATCTAACTGAATCTATTTTGTGATTGCTGTCATGGCCAAACCTTTGCCATGACAGCCTTTGCACTGTTTTATTTTAAACAGTCTAAAAATATTCAACAGGATCTAATCTCTTACCTAGTATGAAAACAATGAACTAATGGCACAGTGCAGGGATTTGTTTTATTTGAAGGACTGCAGACGAAAAGTTCTGTGATGTTGTTAATCAAGGTAATTTCTGCTGTTGATTGATGATGAGGTTGTAGAATCGAGGCTGCTGAATTGAGCCTCAACAGGGCAAGGTGTCCTTAAAGCACTGGGTGGATGATCAGGAATTTGAGTCAATGTGTTTGTTGAAACATCTGTAATATGTAATTGCATTCTGGGGTAAGAACATAGCATAAGTACATAGCAGCAAGAGCTGCTTTAGAGTAATAACATGACATATAAATGATACGCTAGTCTCTGGTTAAAAACATCTGAGTCTCCTTATGGTGGAGGGAGAAGAGCTGGCCACTGCCAAAAGGAAGGAGGGCCTCCCAAAAATCACAGCAAATGTTACAGCAGTGGGGCAACCTTGTACTGATAACTTTGACTCGCTTTCTCAAGCAGAATAAGCCGTAATTGTAAACTTATTTTCCTGTAGGTTTAAAACTAGGGACTACATTAGGATTTTTTTGCTGGCATAGCTTATATTTGCTAATAGGTTTGGGGTGGTTTTTTGTTTGTTTTTTTTTTTCCCCCCCCTCAAATTACTCAATGGTAGTTGTGCAAACAAACAAAAAAACCCCTTTGAGTGTGGATGAGGTCTAAAAGAGACTTTCTGGTCTAATAGTCTGGGGTGTGGGGGGGAAGCAGTATTTTCCATAAGCATGAATTAACTTTAACATGTAAAAACTTGTTTTAAGCTAGAAAGTGCTGTACGTGGGCTTGTCAGGCATTTGTTCTTTTTAAGAAGATCGTATGTATATGGAATTCGCTGATATTTACAGTAATGCACAAAGTGTATGCCTCAGTAAAAGATTTGAGAGACTTAATTTCTTGAGGATTGGTGCTGTGAAAAGATTAAATTCTTTGCTCAGTACTGTGGGTAATATGAGGTTATTTTTGTTAGCCAGTGCATGAAAGATTGGACCCTTCAGTTTGCCAGAAAGTCATTTACTTCTGCTACCATTTACTAAAAACATGTGATTATATTTATTAATTGAGTAGCAAAAGAAGCAGTTTCTCAACTACCATGTCATGAATTTAATTCTACTGACTTATGAGACACTGTTGTATACTTTAAAACCAAGTTCTGCTGCAATTAAATTATGGTATGTTCTTTCTAATTATTACACACTGGTTACTCAATTTATTCTGAGGTGGAGTTGTATGCTTTCTTTTGTGTGTAAACACTTGTTCTGTAGCAGTAAAAATGACTGATGAATATTAACCAGAAGAGAAAAATGTTATGAAGAACAATCGTGGCTGTAGTTCAAATGAATTCAAAACAGCTCAGAGTGCAAATTTTGACGGGATAGATAGCTGACTTAACTGTGCTGTTGTGTTGGGTTTTTTTTGTTGTTGTTGTTATTTCCAAATACAGGTCGTGTTTGGTTGTGAATCCTATAGTGTGATTTAGGACATCTGTTGCTTTTTAAATAATTTAAGTAATAAAGAAAAAATGTATTGAAGCTCTGAAATTTGAGGCTGCTTTTGTTGTCTTTGCTACAGTGAAAAATTATAAGACCTGGCAGAGACTTGCCCCTATTAATTATAAAAATGCTCTGATTTGATATTTTATCACTTCATTATATCTGTATTTTCTCTGTGTGGTATTAGGCTAGAGTAAGATCAAAATGGGGCATATCAGTTGCCTTGGTTCTCCTAGTGTTACCCTGTTTGCCTGTTCTTTGTAAATGTGAAAGCACTTATCAGCCATGAGAAAATGTGGCCGAGTTCATGACTTCATACAGCAGGGATAAGTTCTCAGTGCTGACTGCCGTGACTGTGCTTAAAATGCTTTAAAAGGACAATTTGTTAAAACCTACTAATCTGAAATGCTGAAGGCAGTTTTATATTTTGTTCAACTTCTGGTTCCTTTGAAGAAATGCTTTTTTTAATATTTGTAGAAGACATTTCTTCAGGTACCTCTCAAATTAGTATGCTGTAATCTGAGTATTGTATATGTTTTAAGCAGACAATACACCAAAACATTGGTGTATTAACTTTTCAGTGCTTTGTCACATGTTTTACAGAGGAGATAATGGTGTAGGTTTAAAAATAATATTAAATAAATAAAAAACCCCAAACCAAGCTCAGAACCACTGAACCATCCCATAATCCCTTCCCCAGTCCCTGAAAAAAGAACTGGATTGTCATTTTCCCACTATTCTTCTTATCCCCACCCGCTGCCCCTTTTTTTTAATCTCCTTGGCTCTCCTTGGTTTTTGTTGGAAGAGTTTTATGTCAATGTTATGGGGTTTTCTGCTATAACTGAAGGGAGGCAAGGTATATGAGATTCCTTACTCAAAAATGGTTAATGAGCATAAATATAATGAGACTTTCAGGAGATTTTTATATGCTCCTTCGCTTAACTACTTAGCTGTGTCTTTGTTCATGTGACAATGTTGTTTGGTGCATTTGATGTTTAGCTTTTCAGGCTAGAAAATTTCTAGTGAAAAACGCTTTTCTCTTTTTCGCAACAGATATGTAATAAAATGGTCTTTTCAGTCTTTTCCTTATTCAGTTCAGAAAAGCCAAACAAATATTCTTTTTTGCAGTTAGTTTTTACTAGTAACCCATCCTGACCCAACTTGTGAAAAAATTATAAATTGCAAACTAATTCCACAGGCTTGCCAGCTCTTCAACATGTGGATGCTTTTTGTGTGTGGTCTTGTTTAGTGCAAAAGTTTTATTTATATTAAGTTTCTTGCATTTGTAAATCTCTGTGGCATTGGCTTTCCTCTTCCTTGCTACCTTTCAGATAGTATGACAAACTGTTAACAACCCCCACCCCCAAGAAAACCCTTCATTTCCTTGCTACATACATACATAAAGCTATAATGTATGTACATTATGTAAGTGTAAAATAAGGGCAGACTATTTCCAGGTGAGAGCAAAGCCTTTAGTGTGTAATGATTTGGATTTCTGAATCAGTTGAAACAAAGCTTGGTAATGAAAGGGAATATAATTTCCCTGGTAAACACAGACTGAATAGATGGGTGTAATGTCATGGAATGTAAAGATTTTTTTTTTCTGGCTGAGGTGGCTGAAACCTGGCAGTGAGAAGTTGTCAGTCAAATTACTTTTTTTTTCTCTTTTTAATACTAAATGTTAATATTTTAAAAACAATTCTATTAGTAGTTACTGAGTTTGGATGCTGTTCAAAGCTGAGCTGTTTAGCTTTTTCTTTGATAAAGTTAGTTTAATGCTTTGATTAATCTTGCCTAAGTAGAAGGTGTTGCATTCTTAGGTGGTGTGTTATTCTCAGTACTTTTTTTTTTTTTTCCTTTTCCTTTCCTTTCTTTTCCTTTTCATTGAAATCCCTGTATACTGATTTGGTTAAATACTACAGGGTAGGTTAACAGCTCCTTCTGAGTCATGTTGAAGGCATGAAGTGTTTCCAGGTTTGCAGTCCTTTCCAGGGATGAGTGAGTTCCTTGCTGGTTTGTTTATCCTGTGTCTGCACAGCAGCAGTTGACTACCAGGCTCAGTTTATAGGTTGTTTTAAACAAGTTGAAGTAGGTATACCAAACAGCTTTTTTTGAGGGTGGTGGTTGTTCCCTCTGGCTCGCTTATCTGTATTTCTGAGTTTATATTCCAAATGTGCAGTTCCTCTGGTAATTTATTGGTGTTTCTGTCAACTGTTGAACAAGGGGTTGCGTTAAGTGACCAGCATTTGGGAAGGGCAAGATTATGCTCTTGTTTAGAGAGACTGCACAGATGTTCTTTATGAGCATTCAGAAGAGGAGAGACTGTACATTACTTTCAATTTGACAGAAACCATGTCTTTAAAAATCTTTGGTCTGAGCTTTATGGGCTGCATGATGAGGCTGTGAACCTGAAAGAGTAGCATTTGTGATTAATAATGACATTTGCAGACCCTAGGAATACTGAAATAATCTGTTGGATGGCTTTGCATCGTGATAGTATCCAGATGCTAACTATAAACATCTCCTTCTGCTTAAGCATGGAAATGGGAATGAAAACAAGTATTAGGTAGTTTGTGTTTCAGGGAAAGAATTTTGGCCATCCATCTCTTAAAACACCTATTCTTCACTTGTCACCTGAAAGCAACCTGAAGTAATTTATGGGTCAGTCTTACTCTGTGATGTTGAAGTTCAGAGAATTAGAAAAAAAATCCATTTAATGGAAGTGAATGAATGATTAAAAAACAAACAAAACAACCCCTGCACTTGGTTGTGAAGCATTTGCATTGTGAGCCTAAACCTAAAAAAAAGTTAGGCAACCAGAACTGAAGCAAATGCCAAAGAAAATGCTCAAATTTAGTAAGTTTATGTATTAGTCCCTAGAGGACACAGGAACAAGTGAGTGAAGTTGGTAAATGTTTATTTATCTCCTAAATAAAACAACAATTTGATTAACTGTGGTGGTGCACTGCAGTACTGATGTTGATTACCTCACAGATACTTTAAGTTCTTACTAAATACTGTTCCCTGGGCACTGCATGGGTAGTGCTGGTAACAAAACTGTAGAGAAAAGTACTTTTGGAGAATTTCTTGCCATGAATACTGCTTTGAAAATCGGGAAAACATAATATAATCTTAAGTTTGATTTATGAAATATAGGGGAGGCATAAAGGTATTGCTCTTCTTTTTATGGCATCAAAATCCATATAATTATCTTTAGGGCGCTTCTCTCAAAGGAAAAACAACTGCTCTTATGTTTGTTGGAGGAAAAAATATTGGGTTCTGGAATCACAATTCTATAATAAAAATTTGTATAATAAAAAAACCCTTAAGCCATAATGATCCCAAATCCTCTTCCATGTTCTACACTACATCAGTTATTGCCTTGTGGTTGAGGATTGAGTCCTGAGATGGTGGCAGCCTTGCAGCCACACAAATGAAATAGTTTGAAGAAGAAAGCGTAAAAGTGGCAGAAGGGTCTGTAAATCCATTGCAAAAAATCTTGAAGTTGATGAGTTTCTCCAGTAGTGTGCCATCAATGAGGAGGATGATTTTAATCTCTATAAGATGCAAAAGGTGGACTGAGAGTCAAAAGAAGTTAAGCCCATGCTTGTTGCTGCTCTCTAGCTTTTAGTGCTTTAGGAATAACTCATGTTTTATCATCATCTTGTTACACTGACAATTGTAGGTGTGTGGGCAGTAATAAGTAAAATTCCAACCACTCTACTCATGCTGTGTGTTGACTGTGTTGCCAGATTAAACAGGACAGAAAAACAAACCAGTGTACTTGCCTGTGGAATAAATACCTTCTTGCTTAAGACCTCACTTCCCAGGCTCCCAGCCGCAAGTCAGGGGGTTTTGGTAACTTTCCTGATAGCTTCCAGTTTCTTCCTTCCTTCTGCTCAGCCTTTGTTTTATTGGTGTGGGGTTTTTTAAAACTCCCAGATCACGGTATCTTTATCCTCCAGTTTACTGTATTAAAAAGGGCCCATCAAGGAGGAATCCAGGTAAAACTGGTTTCTGTTTACTTCCTAATCCTTTTCTGAGAAATTCTGCATCTGAGATGAATGTGTGGTCTTTGTGACAGTATCCTTCCTGCCCTTCTTTCACATTGTCTCTCCACCTGCTTGTTTACTGTATCCCAACTATAGTAATCAAGCATCTGATTAAATTTACATTTCTTTGTGTGCGAGTTGAGAAAGAGAAGGCAGTACATGGCCACAGTGTTTAAGCAAAATGGGTCTTTCTTATGTAAAAGACTACTTTGGCTATGTTTAGGCCCAGACAAGTTGCTATTTCCTTACAATTCTGAGGTTCAGAACCCAATTTAGGGAAAAAAAAAAAAAAGGAAGGGGGGATCAGACCTCAGAATTTCCCTCATCTTGGGGCAAGGGGAAAAAGTAGAGAAAGTATAAGAACATTAGAGCTGCACATATTGAAGATTTCTGTCTAAATAAGTTATAATTAAGAGGATTTGCCTTTAGCAGTGTATAAGATAAACTACCAATGATTGTATCTTCTATGTAGATGTTCAGTAATTGATGTATAGCTCATAAATGGACCCAGTGGCTGTTTGAGGAATGTGTTCATATGTGGTAAAAATCCCCTGGTTTCTTTCATATATGGTTGATCAGTTTACCTAAGACAGAGTAGTTTGTTCTCAGACACAGTTTACAGATTCTGGCATGATGAAATGTTGTAATAGCAGGGGATGAAGTGCATGGGAAAAGAAGATATTCTTAATGGGGGACAGTAATTGGTGTTTGAAAATTGGCTAATGGATTGCAGAAGATAATAGCCTAGCAGCCAGCCAGCCATAAGGACCATGTATGAAAATGCAAATGCACAGCAGAATTAAATGAAGTCAAAGCTTGGATAAATGTTCTGAAGTGTAATTAAGTTTGCTTTCCAAAAAGTTTTGAATGGAAGACTTGGAAAATCCACTCACCTGGGTAAGTAGGAAGGCTTCCTTTTTTTAATTTAAGCTTTTAACTTGAATGGCTGTGAATAGAAACATTTTAAAAAAAAATTTCCAAAGGCAAAATAAGGTTATATTTGGGTAGGATTGTCTCTGCATACTTACCTGCAGCTGCCTTATTGCTCTTGAACTTTTATGAGCTGCTACGGTGAGAAGTTAGAAGGATCTTGGTGGTTTTGTCTGTGACACTAGTAACTGTCAGGGCAATTTTGTTTTGCCATGTCTTAAGAAGACTGTGGCTGTATCTACATTGGCAAGCGATTTGTTGCAATAGATACTGGCCACTAAAAAGAAGCATTAGGGAAAGTGAGGGTCTTGGAACTATTGCATGTGGTATAGCCAGGCAGGGTTGCCTCAGATTAGATAGTTTTTTCCTGTGGGCCAAATGTCTCTGCTACGCACTTGAAGTTTTCCAAAGGGAAAACAAGTGTTGTGTTCCTAGGCATCTCACGGTGTATCATCTACTAACTCTGAACTGAGCTTCCATGTGAAGTGTTGGAGGGCTTCAGATGTGAAGGTTCTGGTTTGCTCTTCTCTGAACGTGATGGTGTAGCTCATGTGTATGAGAACGTGCTGAGAAACAAACTAATGCTTGGTAAATGGAGGCAATCAAGGTGTTTGCTTTTTCGAACCAAATTCCGAACACGAGTACAGCTTATTTAAAAAAAATTAGGCAGGACATTAGAAAGGCTGCCTGCAAGAGAGTATATAAAAATTAGTGGGACAAAAAATTGAAGAGAAACATGCTCTGAAAGAGTAGTGATATTTTTGAAATAATGTCTTTTGCTCTTTTTACAAACATGCATCTCTCTGTGTTTTGGATTTAACCATTTGGCTAGTAGGTTTTTTTAAGTGGTGAGCAAATGGGAGGTGAAGATGATGATTACATCTTAATTTGGCGATGAGAAAGTGATTATGTTTTCAAGGCTGAGAAGCAAACCTTGCAGGGAAAATGGAAAGCTTGTTTAGATAGTGAAATTAAATACCATATTCGTACAATGCTCTATATTCAGTGGGAATAGCAAAGATACAGTCTCAAAATGTTTGAGGCCAGATATCATGCAGGCTAAAGATCTCTGGTTCTGTTTTCCTCCTCTGAGATACTGTTGCCCCTTATGAGACTAATATTTGAGAGACCTGAAATACTTTAGCCTCATGATGTTCCTGTGAGGTCTGTTTGTACTAACCCCCTCATTTTGCAGGAGGAGGACTGTGTGCCCAGAGACTTGACTGTCAATCAGAAAGTCTATGATAAGGCATTATACCTTAATTTCCTATGTTCTGATTTGCATCCTAGTTCATTATCTAGCTGTGGGGTTATCCCATCCTGAAACAGGCAAGTGAAATTTTATATGAAGGAAGGCTGCACAAAATTAAACCCTGCAAAGAAAACTAGTCTTTCATAAGGCAAGCGTTATCAGTATGTTTGCAAGTAGCATTGATGGCAATAACACCTATTAACAATAACACCAATAAGGCCTCCACCTGGCAATAGCACCTATGATGATTTTGAGGGAAATGGTTGGTGAAAGGGACCAAATCAGTAGTTTTCCTGTGAAAATCTCTGAAAAGTGGCAGAGGAGGGAGACAGGAGTATTGTTGAGAAGAGCGAAGTAGAATATATTAAACTTGAAAGAGGAATATAAATCACAGGAAATTGGAATTAAAATAAGAATTGACCAGAAGAGGGGGAGCTGCATGCTGAGGCCAGCTGAGATGCCTGCCCCTATAGAGATTAATATCTCACTATGTGTGAAGACTCTGATCTGGAAATGAGATTAAAACAAGAATTGACCAGAACCAGGAGATGAACCATTGCACCTTCACAGAGGTGTCCACCCCCATGGAGATTAATATGACACAGAATAACGAAACTCTGTTTTGGAAAGAAGATAAACGTGCATTCTCCATACCAAGGGGGTTATCTTATAGCACTTGCATAGTAAATAGCCTTGACTCTCTTTCAGAGACTAATGCTCTGTTGTCAAATAGATTATTCCAAGGCCATTTGAACATTTTACTTCAGCAGACTTAGCAACAAAACTACTATTGAACATTTTATTAATGTTGCAAAGCAAATCGTAGCAAGTTCACTCTTCTCATATTTAATCCTCTTTCTTACACAGTGTAAGTAATAGGCAGATTGGGTTTCTGCTTAAGCAATGGAGGATCAATGTCATTATTGACATATCAAACAGTTCTTTCTACCTCTGTCATTTCAACAGCTCCTGAAAGTGTAGAGTTTCAGAAGTTAGATGTCTTTTGGGGAGGAGGGAAGTGCAATCTTTCCATATCTATGTTTATCTGCTAGAAAACTGTGTAATATATTTTTGTATTTAACACTTCAAAGTTAAAACACAACCTTTTTTTAGAAAAAAGGTAGGTGTGTGCTTATGCTTAGTTTTCCTTAAACTTCATTCTAATTTATTAGGACGAATGTGTTCCTTTGACACTTTTCCTTAAATGCCTGCAGAAATTGACTTTGAGTCAGCTCTTACTCAGAATAGTAGTATTATGGTTCATATTATGGATGAATCAGGTTAGACATACAGATCAGTTGAAAGACACTTTTAAAATTCCAAACTCTAAAGATTTGTTGCCCCTTTTTTTCCTCAAGTTCTCCTAGTGCATGTTTTCACTGAAGAAGTCAGGCAATTAATAGTATATCAAACCAGTGATCTAAAAGTACAATTCTAGACGAGATATGTTCGGTTGCACACTGGGGAAATCTGAAGATGGGGGAGAAAGTTTCCCCCAATTTTTAGCTGCAAAACTTTCAGGTGTATAGCTTTGCTTTTGCTAGAAGTCATGTGGATGCCAACTCTCAAAGGTGTGCATTTTAGTCGGCACTTGGAATTACAACTGTGCTCCTCTTCTGACTCTACTGCTTACTGCTGTCTTCATTTTCAGTGCCAATTTTTTAATGGAGGATGACCAGTGCTCCTAACTGTTTCTGATAGGGACTGTCTGTTGTTGAAATAGCGTGATTTCCAAGTGAGTTGTGGCGTCACTTTATTCTGCTACGGTAGTCATGACACTTGGTGTGTTACTGCAAGTCTGAATAGTTTGGGGTTGATCATTTCATTTTGAATGGAGTCATGAAGGGCATCTGGACCAAGAACAACAGTGCATGGGCCAATCTCAGCAGGAGGAATACCCATGCCTGGATGCAGGCTGGATAGTGCCTGGGTGGCAGTTCTGCCAAAAAGGGATCTAGAATTGATAGCCAGCTGAGTATGAGCCAGTTTTTGTTTTGTTTTTTTTTTTTGCGAACAAAGCAAATGGTATACTGGGCTGCACTGGGAAGAGTGTAGCCAGCAGATTAGGGGAAGCTGTTGTCCCCCTCTATTCAGTGCTGGTGAGGTATGTCTGGAGTATTTTGTTGGGTACTGGGGCTCTTGCCCTCTTCCAGGTCTAGAAGGATGTGTGGAAACTGGAGTGTGTTGAGAAGCTGATGAGGTTGAGAAGCCGAGATGGTTAGGGCCTGGAGGGTGTGACCTACAAGGGGCACCTGAAGGGAGCTGGGCTTGTTTGGTCTCAAGAGGAAGAGTAAGGGGGTAATCTTAACAGGAGCTTGCAAGAACTTGAAGGGCAGTTATGAAGATGACAGAGCTGAGCTCTCTTTGATAGCAGCAAACAATACAGCAAGGGGTAGTGGCCACAAATTGTAGCTTGGGAGGCTCAGATTGGGTGCTATGAAACATTGCTTATGTGGAGGAGGGTGGTGGAGGAGAACAGACTGCCCCAGGGAATCTCTGTCCATGGAGGCTTCCAAGTCTCAGCTAGACAGAACCATGGCTGACAGTATAGTGTTGGTCATAGTTCTGCTTTGAAGGGGGTATTTGGCCTAGATGGCCTCCAGAGGTGCTTTACAAGAAACACTTCTTTGATTCTGGTAGAACTGTAGTCTGCAATTTCATGAGGTGTGGGAACAGGTCGATGCAGGTTGAAAATGCTCCAGCCTGGCAGAATGGCAGGTTGGTCTCTGCTCCAGAGAGACTTTTTCATAACCTTCATAACCTTTACTCCTTCTCTGAATAGTTGGATGGGATTTTTTTTTTTTTTTTTTTGAAGTGATGCATTCCCAGCTAGCCTAGTATCAAAGAACTTTCAAAAGGTTTTGTTGCAGATGAGGAACGGGTTTGCAGAAATACCTGCACTTTTTTCTGGTTTTTTTTTTGGTTTTTTTTCTCCTCCACCACCCCACTCCCTCAAGTTGTGAATTGAGCAAGATTTATGGTTCTTAATGCAGACTCATTCACAAACTTAAGCTACCTTGCAAGTCAAGCATAAAGACAGCTAGGGTTTGGAATTGAACTGCTTGCTTCTGTTTTTTAGTAAGCATAGGTCTGCTAGGAGGAGGATGTCTGCAGGTTCTTCCATATGATTTCCACCTTTCCACAAAAAAGGTGTCTTACAGTTGTATTCAACAGCACTTGCTGAGGTGAAACCCCTTGTGCCTGTTTAACCCTTGGCTTTTTAAGGAGGTGGCCAAGTGAGAAGCTGCCCTTCCATTGGGGAGGACACCTTATGTGAAGTTTTCTGCCTGGCACAGCAGTGTCCGTAGATATGTTGTTCCATGTCATCAGGCCCAACTTCTCTGTTTCAGATGGCCTTTTTTTCAAAGCATGGGTGAAAGTAGCTTGTCTGTATGTGACAATAAGGTCACATTTAAATTAAAAATGAATTTAAAACAGCTTAGTTAAATTGTGTTAAACTTCTGTGTGGGTTGCTTTCATTCAGTATTAAAATGACATATTAAAATTCACTTTAGTATAATTCACCTTAGGAATGGATTAGGGTAAATTGGATTAAAGTAGACTAATTCTGGAAAAAGAAGCTACACAAGTTTTTCAAAGTGAAATAAATGACTTCAGAGTTAATTCAGACTAATTTTCAGTATGTCATCCTAGGGCACATACACCTTATTTTAATCTTGGCGAAAGAGTGTTTATGATCCAGCCCTTTCCTTGCTCTGCTGGACATAAACCTCAAATCACTTTTTTTAATGTTGAGCCCCTGTTTTATCCTTTTCTACTGGGAAGCCTCCGAAGGCCTTGTTGAGCCTTCTTTCTCGGTGTAACAGGGAGGTACTTTTTTAATGTTCTCCAGTTAGGTTACATCAGAAGAATGAACTCAGTTGATATATTTGGCTTATTCATGTTGAGCTGTGTAGACCAGGTAGCTTTCAGGACAAGGCTGCTTTTCAGGATATCAGTAAGGAAATGTGTATGAAGAGGTGTCCCCAACAAAACAAATCACTTACCTAAAGGTATGGCGTTAAGGTATATCAGCAAGAGTGCATTATATGTTTGTGCACTGCTTTCATTGAGACTCGGTTGGCTTCAGCGTCAGAAATAATTCGGATAGCTAAGGTCCCTGAGGCGCCTCGTGATCTGTTTTGGGGCAATTTAAGGAGTTGTTATCCTTGACTGTCTGCTCCAGTAACTCCCATCAGAGCTTGAAACTGAAACGCGTATCACGGAGAGGGGAGTGTATCCGCTCCTTTGTGGCTGCAGTTGACAGCCAGGCTTCTGCCGAGGGGGTGATGGTTACAGATGATGTGCTGGGCTGTGACCTCCCTGGCTCCCATTCCCAGTTTCTGTGGGCATTTGCTCAGCGAAGAGGGGAATTAACTCCTTCGGCTGCTTTAACCAAATCCAGTGGGAGTTGGAGCGGTGAGCACGCTGTGTCGGCAGATTCTGAAAGGGATTAGTTTAAGGCTCCTTGAAGCTGTGTGCTCTGAAGTCATTATAGGCAACGTTCTCATGGTTAAAAACCAAGAAACAAGCTGCTGCTTACCAAGGCAGACATGCCCCCTCTCCCAAACCCTTAAAACCAGATAGCACCTTTGTGTGTGATGCATTTGATGTGATGTATACTAATATTTGGGAAACGAGCTTTATTCACATTGTCAAAACTTTTTGAGCTAATATATTCAGAATACTTGGTATTTGGGAGAAGTAGTTTACCTGCTTATATTGGTTTTAATTTATGATAAATTGAGTGACTTTTTTTGGTGAAGTTAGAATTTGAAACAGAAGCAGCTTCTGTTCCAGAAGTGTAGGATTTATGTGTGGGGTTTTGTGGTTTGTTTGGTTTTTTTGTTTGTTTGTTTGGTTTTTTTTTGATTTTCAGAATTTTTTTAAAGGAAGCCCCTTTCATTGTATTAAGTTTAACCATGCATTGAGTACGTTGTAAGGTAGTGACATCTGGCTCCAGCTGCCTAGTGACTTAATTCACTAGTTCAGATAGAAGCTTATTACCCCTTTCTAAATGGCATCATAGCTAAGACTGCTAATTATTTCATGCTACATTTTCTTTTCAGCAGAAGCATTCAACTTTTAACTGTTCTATGATCCTAAAATCCTATCCTTATAGCAAAACAGTGGGCTGTTCCTAGAGCAACCAAAGCTTCAGTCTGTTTTGTACAAGATCGCTACAAAATTTTGTGGCATATAGACAATTTAGTGTAGATTCAGTGTAAAGTTTTAATATCCAAGTAATTTTGACTGGTTATTGTATTGCTTGGTGCTTAACTAGAAGATTAAAAAGGCAGATTAAGAGTTCTCTCTTGCTTCACTGGCACAGAATTCTTCAGCAATTTATATGGACAGGATGCCTTCTGTTGTGGGACGCCCACTACATGTAAAGATTGCTCTTAATGTCGTTAAGACTGCAATTAATATCGTATTTAAGGTATTTGAAAGAATAGTCTCTTATTCAAAATGCATTCAGTTCAGGGTTACATAACACTAATCTCTGAGACTGCTGTGATTGTAGGGCTTTGCTCCCACTTTTGTATCCCCTCTATGTATTGTGTGTTGTCTTGCTTTGTCACTCTCTGTTTGTCATTTGCATGCTGTGTTTTCAGTCTGATGAGGAATTTGATGCACAGTCTGGAAAACTGCACAAGACTAGCAACCTGTTGTCATAAAAATGTACTCTGAAGGCAAATATGCAGATAATCACAAAATGCTTGCCTTAACGTTCTGCCTTGAGAAAGGTCAGGAGCTTTAGCTGTTTTAGATGTGGAAAAAACCCCTTCCTCTCACTGGTTGCTGGTAACATCAGTTGAAATGATAGTCCAGTTGACCCAGATATGTGTTAGCTTTTTTCGTACAGTACATTGATCCTGATGACTCCCTGCCATTCAAAAATCCAGGAATAATGATAATTGAAATGCTTTTCAAGTAGGAAAACCACACTATTAATGAAAATGATGAAAGAATGAGAAGCCAACAAACAATGGAAGCACCAAAGCAAGGAGATTGTGTTTAGTGAGGTGGCTAGGTTTTGTTTTTTTTTTTTTTTTTTTCATTCTGTGTTTTTTTTTCCAATCTCCATGATTTAAAAGAAATATGAAGTTAGGCAGGGTCAAATTCTGATCAGATAGATGATGTAGTACTGTAAGAGGGGGATTTAAAAAAAAAAAAATTAAGACAGTATTTCTTGGCCTAGACCTTTGAATCCCATTTTTAAATGCTGGCAGTGTTACATCTTGTTGAACATACTTGAAACTTTTACAGTTCCCTGGAATTTCTGGGAAAATGCTTCAGCTGTAAAGGGTGTTTCTTGCTTGTTCTTTTTAAACTGATTGTGCTTAGAAAAGTTAAGCAACCCTGTTCAGAGAATGCTTCAGGACTACCCAAACCAATTAGCATAAACTTTGTGTTTTCCAGTTAAAACTTCTCATTCCCAAGAAAGCCTATCCCATTTTTGGTTTACTATTTTGAATGCAACAAAAATTCTCAAGCCTTCAAGACTGCATTTGTAAAATAATTTCCAATATAGTGTGTAGGCTTCCAACTCGCTAGTGGAAACTGGTTTGTTCAGAAGAACATCAAAACCAATTAAATTTAAATTCTGTGTGGATTCATGTATTGGAGAATGTACTGTGTAGGATCTAGAGCTTTCCTTGGATTCTGTAGTGGTAATATGTGCTGCTTGAATGAGTTGATTAACACTGCTGGCAGTTCAAGTAGAAAGAAAAACCTGAGGAGAAATTATGTTCAAGTGGGTAGCCACTTGCAATATGATACCAGTCTTTAAATTCCTAGAGCCAGATTAGTATGATCTGCTTTATTCTTACAAATACGGGCCTTGGGGCTTTCTTCATTGTCAAGTAAGTACGTTGAAGTCACAGTTCACTGCGGAGCCATATGTGCTATGGATATTACATACTCTAGCTTGAACGAGGAGGGGAAAAAATGAGAAGTGTGAATATTTTTGTTTTCAGGCTAGGTCGATGTAAGCTTCTAATGTACGGAGAGGCAATTTTATAGAGGATTTGGCAGTGTTAGATGAAAAACTCAAAAAATCTGCTTACATTCAGGAAGATTGGTACTTTATTTTCTTCTTTGTGTTTCTAGGAACACCTTAATTAAACAAGAAATCTTTCAAGCATTGCTGAGGCAATGCTGCAAGATTGTTATACCTGTTTTTACTGAAGCTATACTTGCCCCTTTCTGTAGCAAATTTGTGAATCAAACATGACTCACTCTCCTCTTTTTACATGAGACAAGAACCATTTAAAAAGTTGTCAGTAAAGTGCATGTAAGTATCCCTATATATTTTTCCTTATTTTCTGCATATTTGATTATTATTACTCCCTGCTTTGTTTTCTAATTCTTGAGCACTCATTCCAATTGCTTTCACTAATGCAAACAGAAGGGAAACCAAGAGAGAAACCATGAGTAAACTGAAAAGGTTACTTTTCATGCTGGCAAGTTGAAATAATTTTATTCAGGGGCTGTGTTTCTGGGTTTTTCTGGGACAGTCAACTGCAAGTTGGACTCCATCATGTGGTTATAGATTTGTCTGGCCTGATGTATAATTTGGAGCCGGTTTTATAGTGCTTTTTGGGGACTAGCTGGAGGGTTGCTTCCAGCCCAGCTGAAGTTTTCCAGCATCTGGGAGCAGGTGCTTGAGGGTCTTAAGAGTTCCTCTGAAACAGAAACTTCAGCAGGTACGGGGTTGTGCTGGAACCAAGGATTTGTGCTTTTGCCTGTCTCCTTCAGTATTTCTGTGACCTTCCTGCTCAGCCTGCTCCGAGGATGGTAGCAACTTCCCTGCGCAGACTCTGGAAAAAAGTGGGAAGGGACTGGATGAAGCTTCTGACTTGTGAGCTGTGGAAGACAGTATTACTCATGGTAGCTTTAGGCTGTCATGGGATAGAGTTTGGGCTGAACTTTACATATAGGTTTAGTGGAAAGTAGGTGGTTATGGTAATTGCATCTCCAGACCTACTTCATTTCTATGAATGGAATGTGGAAATAAGGGTATTTTTTACTTCTCCTCATGCTTGAGTAGATTTTGACTGTTGTCTAAATAACTTAAAAATGTTAATAACACATTTGGGTTAAGATGGCAAGCAGTTGTTCTTTTCCTCATTTTCAGTGAGGTAAGGTTAGGAGTTGGTTCCTCGCCAGCTGACCTGAATTGACGCTTCCCTGGTGCCTCTTTTCTCCTTTCCTTGGCATGAACCTGCCTGTTCCTGGTTTGCCAGTCCAGCCTGATAATCCAGCAGGAAACTATTCCCCGAGGTGCCACGCAGGTGGAAGGGAGGGCCAGGAGCCATGCTGTGCTGCAGGGAGGCAGCAGGGCCAGCGGTAATCCTGGGAGTGCGGGGTCGAGTTCCCATCTTGGCGAGCTCCAGGTCCCTGGCTTTGTGGCTCAGGTGACCATGAGTACCTGCACAAAGGATGGAGGCCAAAGTCGGTATGGCCACTAGGTAAGGGTGACGAATGTTAAATCGTGCCCCTAAGGTTTCCCTTCATCTGTCCTTCTGTTTACTGACAACCCTTTCAATTTTTTTTCCCGTCAAACACGGCTGGGTCACTTTTCAGGGCTTCACAGTTAAGGCTGTGTGTATTGCTTCAGCTTGGGTTGACCACCTGCTCTTAGTTAGCAAGGGTGAAGTGCCCACTCCTTGTCCCTGGGCTCCCCACAGTTACAGCTACAGCTAAAAGGTTGGAAATCCTCCAGAATCCTCCATCCACTTCTGGGGAAAGGATGCCATTTATTTAATCCTGAAACACTGTGCAATGCTCGTTGCCACCAGTCATAGATGTACACCAATAAATTGTGCACTCCCATGTTCAGCTGTATGCTGGCTTGACCAACTCAAATGCCAGTGTGCTCTGTAAGCCTCCTCTATGAAAACATCTCCTAGCTCCTGTGTTGTGTCTCCTTTGGCCTCTTTGACACTTTATTAATATCTGTTTTCAACTCTCAAAAAGGCTATAATGTTACCTTAAAGGGTTTTGCATGCCTGTAATTCTGATGTTATTTTTCTCCTGTGATTTAAAGTAGTAAAAGTTCAGAATTGGTAATCAAATCTACATCCCTTTCTGGACTCAACTTAAAATGTATGCTTCCCATATTACAAATTATTTAGTAGTCAGGCTGTTTGTAACTTTCCTTGGAAAGTGGAAACCTTTTTATAAACATGAGCATGCTATAGTTAGTATGCCAGCATGTTGGATGTGTTTTTCCTATTGCAATTTTTTTTTCCTAAGTAGTGCTCCTTTAGTGTTAGGCAAACAGGCAGGCAGTCTCTTACTGATGTTACTAATTTCATGCTGAAAGTCTTGAAAAGGGCAGGCTAATGAAATAGTTGAAGTGAAACAATTTCATTTTTTTACTGAAGGTTACTTTGAGATCCCTCTGGATGGCATTGGTCCCATGTGAAGGTTTCTACAGTGATTTCTGTTCAGAAATTTGAAACCAGAGAGTATTTTTGTAAAAGCTGTGGTCTGTACAGCTGTAGATCTGTAGTTTGCCATTGTAGGTTAGTACTTTCTTTTTCATAAAAGACTGAAAATGCTACCTTTTCTAAATAAATAATTCTAATTATATCCTTCCACTGTAATTGCATGTGTAGTATTATTAGGTGGCATTAAAGATGTAAATGATCAACAGTTATTGTCTGCAGATTTATTCTTTTTATTGTGGTTTCAAGGCTGTTTTCTGAATTGTTGGTCCTGACAATGTTGTGTGGAGGTATAGTCTGCTGCTTCTAATCACAATTTTATTTTACGGCTTCCATGTACCATTTGATGTAGATGCAAATCAGGCTGTAACTATAACACTTTGAACAGATCTATATTTTTCTTGGTGTGATTGAGGAGGGATAGTGTTACGTGATTAAAACCCCTGAGCTTATTAACTGCACAGTACAGAAAGTGTGACCGTCTCTAACTGTAGGATTTTTATCTGTGACATTCTGTTTTTTTGAAGGGGTTTGAAGCAGACAAGTGATACTAATTAAAGTAATCTTGATAGGACTATTAACAAGAATATGTGGTTAGGGAATGCTCTATACAGCCTTTTTGTGTTACCAGCAGCAGTATTACCCATTAACATGTTACCACATTTGCATTTACTAGAGCTGCGGGGTTTTTTGTTGTTGTTTATTTTATTTATTTATTTTTTAAATAAAAAAGCCATTTGCCAGTGGCCGCTGTGGCCTTTAAAGTTTACTTTGTAGAAAATTAGTCAGGAAATAACTTGTGTCATATTCAGTACTGACCTCGGGGATGTAAATACACAAGTATCTGATTTTGACAGACTGCTCCTATTATTTTTTTAATCTATTTTTTTCCCTGACTTAAACAACCAAATTTTAGCATTGTATGTTCTTATGCCTAAGCTCAGAATCAGATTTTGTGCTTCATGGGCATTTAGAAAAGAATCCGTGTATAGAAACTTCCCAATGATCTCACTGCAAACAGGGAAAGTAGAGTTGAAGATACAGATTTGAAACTCTTTTCACTGTTTTGTTTTGTTTAAGTAGTGTTGGCTATATCTAGAACAAACAGTAGAAAGATTTTATATTATCGTTCTGTATTGTGCAGACAAACTAGAATCTGTGGTGTTGACTTATTCTCATGGTTGAGTCATTCATCTCCAATTTACAGCTGTGGAAAATAAAGGGGTTTTCTGGGAAGATATAAACGTAGCTTAGAGAGGTTGCTATGCTTGTCAGTACAGTCTGGATTTTGACCGTCTTTATAGGAGGGACAGGGAGCACTGTGACGTGTCTGAGAGGTGTTGAGGTTTGTGACAGTCTATTCCACTTTGGCAATAGTATATTCATGTGACATTAGATACGGTTTTGCCCATAGTTTTCTAAAGACACAACACTTGGTTGTTGTTTAGTCCTTATAATATGCACTGAAGACTAATTCCGAGTTAGTTAACTCGGTGTTAATTGGAACATCAATTGTTCTACCAGTCAGACTCCTAAGAAATGGGATCTCGGATCATTGGCAGTGGTTGCAAAGGGGCTGTGAAGAAGGTGAGGTCGGTGTCTGGGTGGATAGAGCGGCAAGCATTTTAAATATGACGTTCTTAACTAATACTTTGCTACAAAACTACTTCTAGAGGTAAAATTTTAGACTGTCCTCATCTTGAATCTTGTTGAAAGGTCAAAGTGGGTTCTAGGTCTTGTAAGAGTCAAGTTTTGCAATATTGTCCGCTACTACCAAGTAAGGTATTACTTTGATACTTCTGGGAGAACTCGGAATAGATGCCTGCATTTTCTCACCCTTCCTGTTTAATTAATTTTTGCTGGTCGTTAAATCTATGTAGATCCCTTTGTTCAAGTCACGGAAGGAGGATGAGACGAGTAGGATTTACTTAAATTATTTATGATGTTCCGTGGCCATCAATATAATAGCTGAAAGCTTTATGAAAACTATGAAATTTGATGTTATAACTTCCCTGTTTTTAAATAAGGTTTGTGGAATTTAATACCTTCTCTCAGACATTGTCTGCAAATGAGTAGCAGAATGTACGACAGAAAAAAAGAAATAAAGTTGATCACACTTTGCATCACACAACTGCATTTTGTAATCTCACGTGTTACAAATGCAAAGTGTCTGTGTTGGAGGTAATAGAAAACATGAAATTGCAGGTGCTTACAAGCTGTGGTTACAAACAAACTTTGGAATTTACAGGAATGGCAATTTATCTTTTTTGAAAAGTAGTCACTTTAAAATACCTAATTCTGATTAATGGGCTGGTACTGTGCTTCGTTGCAGGCAAAGTCACTCTCTCTTTCGGGTCTGCAGTGGGAAAACCTCTAACTGAGGGTAGTGAAGAAGTAATCTTCCTCTTCACTGACTACTACTCCTTATCTGTGGAAGAAACCCTTTGAGAACTTGCCCTTTATGTTCCTCTTGATTTTTGTATCTTTTTTATCTGTTCTTGCAGATAATGGAGTAAAGTTTTCAAGTTACCAAGTGTCATAACTTCTGAGTGGTTGTACAGAGTCTGAGGACTTCTACTATGAGTGGTGGTGACAGCAAAGAGCGAATCTAAACTATGTTACTACTAAGTTTTGGCAGATTTAAACTTGTAACTTGTTTAAACTTTTGAATGTTTCTAACAAAGCAATTTGTGAGGGAATTTGTGTGCATGCTGTTTGTTGTTTCTATGGAGCTGTAAATGTGAATGGCTCTTCTTTACACAAAAAATGAGTCTAATTTCCCTTCTCTAAAAAGCTTATGATCTGAGACACAAGGCAAGCTGTGGAGCAGTAGCTTAAATCAAGGAGGTAAAAGAGTATGAGCAGAAAAAAAAAAAAAGGTATAATCTTCATCTGAACTGAGATGAAATTCCTGATTTTATTTTCAGATTTTAAAAGTTTTTTTCTAATCAAAGCTTAGTAGAAAACCTCAATCTGTCCGTTATAAGTAGCAATTTTAATGGGAAATAGGAAAGCTGGACGTACAGCAGTTTATGAGCCTATAATTTATGATCCAATGTGCAAGCACATATGAATTGAATAACGTAAGTTAGTAGAGGAGGCAAAAGTGCCATTTTTCATAGAGGTTGAATCTACAGGACAGCATTAACTTTGTAAACATTTTAGTAAAGGTGAGTGTTAGCCAAGCAGTGATTTATAAGGAATGGCATAATTTTTTTGGTCAACACCCAAAGCAAGGTTTAGCTTCTGTCTGTATTCCCTTATTACTTGCTGGTGTTTCTTCCACTCCCTTCTGGTCCCTCGCCCCCCCTGCAAGCATTCCAAAGATAGCCCAGAAATACTCTTCGGTAAAATCAACTTGAAGGCTCTGGAGTGCTTGTTGTAAGGAAGAGATTAGATTTGTTTGGACAGGAATGTACAGTTGAGTTGCTCATAGTGTGGTGTCACACAAGTGCATGTAAATTGTTTTAACAAACAAAGTTGGTCACATTTTATTTTAAGTGTGATGTTGTTATAAGATCTGTTTCTATAAGCAGTCTATGTTGGAGACAGTGGAAGACATCAGACAACTTCAGATGCTTGTAAGCCATGTTTATAAATTCCAAAAGTGTGGCTTGGTTTTTGTTTGGGGTTGGTTGGGTGTGGTGTGGGTTTTTTTTGTTTTGTTTTGTTTTTTGTTTTTGTAAGAGTAGTGGTTAATTTTTTTTTTTTTAGGAAAAAAACCTCTTCTGTATAATTACATGTGCACTAATTATAAATGCAACATTAACTTGAAATGTAACCACAAAATAAATATGTTTCGCCAGTTGTTTAAATAGTGTGATTTCACAGGTGTTGCACACATGAATTCTATCAACTTTCTATTGACATAAAATCTTGGGTGGTGGTCTGAAGTACAATTAGGTACAACCACAAGAAAAGTATCAGAAAAATTATGTTCTTATTTTTTGTAAATAGTGCATACAATTTCATGTATTAATTTTCTGACTCTGAACTTTCATTTCTCTTGGAATTTTAAGCTTCATATATGCAGCAGTTTTCTTTAAAGCTGTGTCTGGCATATTTGCAGAAGCACATCCCTTTTGTCAAGAATCAGTGTCTAAGTGCAAAGAAGTAAAATGATTAAAAAGCATTGGAGAAGAAGCCATAAGAAAAGACTTGAGGTGAATGCTTTGGTTCTCCCTACCTTGCACAGAAGCACCTTTTTCTTCTCTAGCCATTTGAGTGTGGGCCTGAAGGGATTTCTGGTGTTTCCAGGTTGTCTTTTTCCAACTAGTTGGGACCTATCTGAATGGTGGATGGGGGAGATGTTGCCTGCTGCAGTGAGGTTTAAACTTTCTGCCAGATGAGCTCGTGTAGTCATGAAGTTGTTCGGAAGCTGTGGAGGTTGTCATTGTATGGTATCTCCTCCCGGTAGCGCAAGCCATGAAGGACCCTGTTTGGGCGCCCTTTTGGGGCCTTCAGGAGGGCAGGTGGCAAGACGAGTCAGCAGATGGGTAAATATCCAGGTGAGCCCTCCCCAGCTTGCAGAGCTTGGGGTCTTGGGCTTGCTGTGGGGCAGGAATTTTGTAGGTACTCGATGGTTTCTTTTTTGGCACAGACGAAGCTGCTTTATTGTTCCCTATTTCAATAAAAACTAATATAGTCGGGGGGGTTGGGGTGTCTTACGGTTTGTCTTTTCACCACGCTGTTGGCAATCGGTTGGCCTGAGCTTGTCAGACTTCAGACTCTTGGTGTCTGTGTAAGTCTGTGTCTCAGCCCAGTAGTTTCTCCTCCTGCCTCGATCAAGCCTTTTTTCCTCCTTTGTGGGGGAAGCAAAAGAAGCTTTAAAAAAAAAAAAAAAAAAAAAAGTGCAAACTTCCTCAAATATTGGAGTGGGGTTTTTTTTGTGCGTGTGTGTTTGGTTTGGTTTGGTTCTCCCTGCTGTTGAGTTTCTTTCACGACCACCGCCAATGTCCGCCCGTCCGTCCCCCCGTCCTGAGCCCGGCCGCCTCCCAAGGGAAAACCTTTCCCCGGCGGTGGGGGTTCCGCGGGCCTGGCCGCCGCCAGCAGGTGGCGGTAGAGAACACGCACGAGCCCCGGGAGCTGGCAGGAGGCGCGGGCGGCGCTCCAGGCCCGCGGCCCTTCGTCTCACGCAGGCTGTGGATGGAACCGCCCGCCCAAAAAGGCTTCACGCATCCTTTTCTCATAGTGGCCGCTCATTCACTTCACGTCTGTTCCTGAGAATCGCTGTTTAAAATGGTGTGTATATGAATGTGATTTTTTTGTTGTTGTTTGTTTGTTTTGAGATTTTGCTAGCCCAAACGAGGGAGAAGAGAGGTAATACGTTAGCGATGCGTGTGTCTAAATTTTAATAAGCATATTCTCTTAAGGCTGGAGTCTGGTGTAAACAGATAGTGACTGCTTTAGTTAAGGCTGTGTGAACTGTTCTCTCCTGAATTCCTTATCCGTCACCTGCAAAATTGGAATCTCTTGGATTACATTTTACCAGCCATCCCCTTTTCCCAAAGGTTTATCGAAAGTCATGAGTTTGAGGCGCTAAGCTGTGGAAATGTTAAAAATTAGGGAAAGCCTAGTAGCTTTATTGAAAAGCTGATGTAGCTGAAACGGTTGGGAATTTGAATGTGGAAATGTAGCAGTGAAATACCTCCTCCCCTCCCACTCCTATCTTCATGTTGTTATGAAAATGTAAACTCTATTTGACCAACTGACAAGCCAGTGCAACCGATGTGTGCTGTATTGAGTGACAGTTCTTGCACCCTGGCTTTTCCAAGCCCACAGCATGCTTGGCAAGGGTGATCCTGCACACAATTTTACCAGCTAAGGTTGACATCCATTCCTCTGTCAGTAAATTGAAGGTGTGTCTAGCTGGTGGCAAGGGCTCCCTATCGAAATGTGCCTGGCAGAAGAGAGTGTCATGCTGTCCTGCTGTTAAATTTGAATTTTCGAATTCTGCTGCCGGTCTGCGGTGGGCACAAGGAAAGAGACGTTTGCGGCCTAGGACTGCTGTTGTCTGTGTAGCAAGACACCCACCACAGGCCTTGCGAGGTGCCATGCCTTAGGTATGTGCCTGCAGCTCCAAAGCGTGGGGGAGGCTGGACCCAACCTCCTCCACCTTTGGTGGGTGGATTGCAAGCGGATCCCCTCTGGCTGTCCAGATACTTCTTTATTATCTTAATTCTTACATATTGGGACCACATACACTGATTTTTAAAAAGTTTTGCATATCAAATGATATGATTCAGTCATTCACAGTCGCTTCAAGAAACAGTATGTACGAACAGTAACTTCAGTGCTAACTTGCATAGAGTGCTAGTTATATATTTTGAGCAGTACGTCTGTTTGACTCCTGGGACTTTGGAAGTAGTTTCCTATTCAAAGTCATAATTAGCATAACATTATTATTTAATAGTTGTGATGTCTTACGTTTTCTCTGTCATCTCTACCTAGTGTTGAATCACTGGTCTACAGAAGAGCAAAGCAGTTCCCCTTTCCTGCCTCTTTCCCTCCATTTTGAAATTCTGAAATGCTCTAAAAGGCTCTTCTGGAAAATCGATTTGCTGTTTGTGTTGGTTTAATGCTTAACACTCGCTGTGTGTCCTTTGTACCAGCAGCTGTGGAATGCTCTGCTGCAGTTGAATTTGTGTGTTTTCTGACATGCTAAACACAGTGAGAAACTTCCTTATGAGAGGGAGGGATTTAGGTTAGTTTTCAGTATTTAATTTTTTTGAAAAAATAGTGTTTGAAGAGAAACATTTCCATAGTTCTGTGCATGAATGTTTTGTGCAATCTTGTACAACTTTTCCTATGTTGCACTTTGCTAATTAATTTTATATTCCACTTAGTAAACTTGCAACCGTTTTAGAACAACTTTAAAGCAGAAGTGCTACTGCATTTGTATTGCTACCTGCCTCTGGTGTTGCAGGGGAAACCTGAGGTAGGAGGGAAGAGAAGTTGAAGTGTGCTAGGTATTGTAAAAGTTATGTGATAAAGTTTATTTTCTGGACTTTGTTTTGTTGTTTGTTTTCCACACTGTAGGGAAGAGTGAGTTATCATCCTGAAAACTTGCTAATTAATACTTCTATACTTTGTATGGTACAGCAAGGCTGACAGGCCTAGTATATATTTTCAGGAGACTTGCTCATGCAGAATCTGCTTTGTCAAAAGGAGTAAATGGAAACTCAGAGGGGTATTA
>JANHGO010001886.1:0-32278 GCA_024606505.1 Aquila spilogaster
ACTCAATGCCCTCGTCCAAGTCATCAATAAAGATGTTGAAGAGGACAGGTCCCAGCACCGACCCCTGGGGAACACCATTTCTTCTTTCAGTATTTCTTCTTTCAGTAGAGACAAAAAAAAAGGTCACTGAAACTTCCTGATGATTTGCTCTTCATGCTTTTTAATATCAATAATGTAAAGTAATGCAAAGAATTTTATTTTTTGAGGAGTGAAATGATGTAATTAGTCATCTTTTTGAATTGTCGTTACTTGCAGAAGTTCTGGTGCACCAACAAATTGAAAGAGTTGACCATACACATTGTTCCTAAAGCACCCAAACGATGTATTAACCTAAGTGCCATGGAATATCAGTGGGCTGTAGACTCCTATGTTAGGTTTATGTAGTCTCAGTCATTCATCCGTTAGTTATGAAATTATTGCAGTCTAATCCCATTCATCTTGTCATGGATTCTTTTTTCCTTTATGTGAGAGCTAACTGCTGCTTGCTCTATAAATGAGCATCTGTCAACAGTGGCAGTCCTGGGAAACAAAAAAATGTATTTGCATTTACTTTTTGGGTGATATTATGGTTGGTTTTTTTTCTTTGTCCTAGGTATTTCATGAACTCAACTTATACAATACAGCACAGTATTTCCCCCTGGTCAGAGGTTCTTTTGGTGTCTTTCAGGTATATTTAAAATAAAAAAAATCTGACCTTTTTTTGAGGGGGGAGGGAGGCATGGTGGGGTTCAACTCTGTGGTTGCATATTGCTTACTAAAAGGAAAGATTATTAATGCCCCTTTTAAAACTTGGGGCTGTAGACAAAGGTCTACAGTTTTCATGGTTTATACAGGTTTTGAATTGTAATTTATCAACATGTAAATAATCTGAATACAAAGAAATATGTTTATACTTTCATAAATATAGATTGCATTATAGTGTCATCCCTGTTAAAATTTTTCTGTCATTCAGGCAATATTCAGATTCAGATAATCGTGAGTTCTATTGGTTCCTGTGTATTACTTGCTTTAGGTCTATAATTACTCTATAATTGTGACTATATTTTCTTAAAAAGAAAGACAAGAAAAGAAAAATAAAATAGATGAGCACTGTTAATGTCCTGCATTGAGATAAACTGTATAAATTTTATCCAGAAATGCAGCCTTTGGGTATCAACTGATGCAATTCTTGAGGAGGATAAAGAACATTTTCTTTGTAAGTAATAAAAATAAATGAAGCCAAATCTAATTTACTGAGTGGGGAAGGAGATTTGTGGGTTAGGGCTCCTCTTAAGTCTTCTTGCTGTAGCATACATAAAGGCAACTTCCAACCTTGCAAACCAGAACTGTTTTTAAGGTTCAAAACAAGCAAAACTCTTATAGGCACTATTTTGAAAACTTCACTTTTGCTGCTGTCCTTAGTGACCCTACTCAGTAAGGGAGAGAGTCAATGAATAGTGTTTTTCTTTGCAGTTTCAGATGCAGTTTCATAGCAGTGATTTGTCACTTTGTTGTATGAAGCTATATTATGCCAGTTCCAGAAGTAGTCTGGAAAGGCTGTGTAGAAACTTTACATTCTTGTGAAATTTCATTTACTTAAAAAAATAAATTAACAATCAGAAACCCTAAGGGAAAAAAATAATGAAAAGTTCCTGATGTCATGGAGTAGTGTTAACATATGTAACAACAATGTAGATTATACTGCAAACACTGTATTAATTTGATTTTTCTTAAACATAGACATTTGTGGATAGGACAATAATTTTTGTTTTGTAGATGATGGAATGATACCCATAGAGGATGGCTTTGGTGATGATCTGCCAGTAGCTAGAGATGGACCTCTAGATTTCAGCACTCCGTATGTGAGGACACATTTTCCAGAGACTTGGCTTTGGATCGATACCAAAACTAGGTATAAAATTAAAAGGAAATGGGAACTGATTTACTGTTTTTACTTTTTGTTTTAGTATTATTCTGCATTGGAACTGAAAAACAGTGCTTAAAAATATGGTATTATTTATATTCTGCTACCACCTAGAGGCCACAAGTGAGGTTGGAGGCCCACCAAATGAGGCATTCTACAGCTGCACAAAGCAAGGCAATCCCTGACAGAGTGCCTTGCAGTTTCAATAGAAACAAATTAAAACTCTTGAGACAAAGATTTCCAGGATTGGAAACTCTCTTCCTTTCACAGATGGAGAACTGACTTGCAGGGAGACTCAGTGTTTTTCTGTACAGTACATGAGAAGACTGTGACCCAGAAGCTAAAATCTGTTCTTATCTGCACCTAATTCAAGAAGCATTTCAAACTGTCAAACAAATAGTGAAATCTGACCTGTGCTGTGAGGCACAAATCTTGTATTCTTTCACAGCTAAGAAGTTAGGGAATCAGATTTCACTGGGGATAATTTTACAGGATCTGTAACAGTTGATTAAATGTAATTACCTTCAATTTATGTAATTTAAAGTAATTTAAATTTTTTCTAATCATTTTGATCCCATCACAAATATTTCTAAATGATTAAGAAAAGGAAAACAGATAACCAACAGTTTTTCCTGCCAAGAGTTCAACCTTTATTTCTGACGTATTATAAACATTCATATTTACTTACTCATGTCTGTAAATGGATGCTTTTGAAAGTCATCTATGTCCTTTTGCTATCAGATCTGATGCAGATACCACAATGGAAGTCACTGTACCCGATACCATCACGTCCTGGGTAGCCAGTGCTTTTGTGCTTTCTGAAAATGGAGGGCTTGGAGTGACAACTGTTCCAGCTGAGGTAGCATATCACTTGATATTTCTCCTTTAAATGCTGGTAACACTGTAGATTATTAATTGGAACCTGCATTTTACTTCTAATAACAGCCTTCTCCTTATACCAGTGAAGCAATTGCATGTGCATTCAAACTGTTGAGAAAACATTACAGTGAAATCCTGTGTGGACGTGGAGGTTGGGCACCAGGATGAAGTGATTTTGCTGTCTTCTGTGGCTCTTTCAAGGAGAATTTAGCAAATTAAGCTAAATTCAGCACTCCTCAGTTTAGACCTCTAACCTGAGATTTACAGACTAGATATGCAATTGTCCTAGGCTCACTCTATATTCATGGAAACAGCCTCTTAGAGAATGTTATTTAGCTTGTTTAAAATAAGAATTACTTTTTGAAGTGTCATAGTTATCTCCTTTCATGCATTATGTAAAAATCCTAACTGAGACATCTCTGCTTTAAGTACTGAAGGTTAGAAAGGTTGAAAGTGTGCAGTACTGAGTCATAGATTTCCAACTGGATGCCTACACTAATTAAAATTTAGCTTGGAGACAACCCTTTACCCACTGAAATTCTCATGCCTCCAGATTTTTGTGAAGGAGTATCTTTCAGGATGCAAGCCCAGATACAGACTCAGATTTGTAGTTGGCTGCTATACCAGATAAAAACCATGTGCTTTGAACATCGTGGTCAAAACACCACAAAATTTGGAAACAAATCTATATTTTGTGGCTGCGGGTCCTCTGAGACTGTAATCATGATTCTTGTTTCTTCCACTCAGCTTGGCAGAGAAGGGATGGAAAGAGGAATTGTTTTCTGACTCAAACTATATGAAAATATATACTTGGTCCCTCGCTCTCGAATTTGAGAAGGCTACAAGTAAAACAGATGTTGAGCTTATTCCTTAACTGTAATCACCAACATGCAGTGCTCATTGTTTCACCCTCTCTGGGATGTTTAGGTTGTACTTGGAGTTCCATATGGCTGAAACATGTTAATCAATACCATACAAAGAGAGAAATAAAAGAAATGCATGAAAACTGTGATGGAGAAATAAATAAGTGATATCTGCTTGCTTAATGTCATTTACTGCTAGCATCTTGTTTTTACATGACTTCTAGTACACAAAGTATTGATAATTTTGAGATCCTGAGATATTTCTGATTGTTAAAATTTAGTATTGAAGGAGGTTAAAAGGAAAAAAAAATCAAAGGAAATAGCATCTAGTGAAAACATCGAGTAAGAACTAACCAAAAATTATCCATTAAAACTTTTCTAATGATAAAAGACATTTTTTTATCACTGAAAGCTTCAGCAAACAACTTTAAAATATTTTTGGGATATTGGGATGGCTAGAAAGAAATTTGAGGATTTTCTGGATCTGAAACTCAAAATCCTTAGAAGAATTTTTTAATGAAAACCAAATTAAAGCCATTTTTAGTTGACATTTCACTAATAATAGATATCATGCCTCAGTCATTCTTAATGTACAGATGTTCATAAATGGTGAAATTCTAATCGCATTGAGCTTGATGTGAGCTTACCACTGCCTTCCTAGAGCCAAGACTTGATCCAAAAGTCTCTGTTAACAGATAAAAGTAATAACTTTCTGATAGATTCCTGCATGAGGTTTTTATTTTAATTAAGAAAAGATGTACTATTATAAGTATAACCAAAGACTTAGGCCAAGATTAACCATACAAAGTAACACATCATACTAAGGTGCTGGTGAATTACAGAATTAGGGAGAGTTAGTTATTTTGAATTCCAACACAAGTCTGTATTGACATGGATGTAGGTCAGTGGACTGATTCAGACTCCTTTACTTGTGCATGCAAAATAGTTTGTAGTAGCTTTTATGATATTTCTGGACAGATCACAGCTTTTTAACTTGCAGAATGATAGTTTCTTAGTCCCGGTTCAGGTTCTCTTGTCGGAATTTGCCATGTCAAACCTGCAAGGAGTCCAGCAGCTCTCATCTTAATGGCATTGTAGAGTTCCAGCAAAGGTGCTTGTATGCAGAAGAATCCTTGGCTTCTGATTCAGTCCTGTAGTAATACATTTTGTTAGACGTAGAGTGTGAGTAAACATACTCTCATATGAATTTAAAACTGAGAGTCTAATCAGAAGATATGCTGAATAGTTATTTTCTCACCAATATCTTATTGTAGGGATTCACTGTTTTGTACTATCTTGTTTTGCAGCTAGAAGCTTTTCAGCCTTTCTTCATTTTCTTGAACCTTCCATACTGTGTCATCAGAGGAGAGCAGTTCATTGTAGAAGTCAATATCTTTAATTATTTGAAAGAAGAAGCTGAGGTAAAGTAACAGTCTGTCTTTTCTCTGTACTTGAATATTACCAGACACCAGTGCATTACTGGTGGAGATCATAACTTTCTCTTGTGAGATCTTCAATGAGCAGATTGTAAGGCTATTTCTGTATAAACAACTTCAAAAGACAGCTTAAATTTTCTTCAAAATTTACATCTGTTATTGCAAATGTTACTGTATTTTACAGGTTAGTGTTATTCTGGATGTGAATGATGCTTTTGAAATTATTCTAACATCCAATGAAATAAATGCTACAGGAAATCAACAGTCTATATTTGTACCAAGTGAAGATGGGAAAACTGTTCAATTTCCAATCAAACCAAAACAGCTGGGAGAGATTCCCATCAAAGTGACAGCGATATCATCTGCTGCTTCTGACGCTATCATCCAGAAAGTTTTAGTAAAGGTAAACAGTCTGCAGCTTGGCTTATTCCACAGATAAATTGCTCTGTAAAATCGACAACAGTGTATTGCAAAAATGCAAACCAGTATACTTGTCTGCTTCATATTCTAAGGTTGGTTTCAGGTCAGATGGCTTGAAGTTGAAAGTGCTTTCAAAATACATTCTTTAGATCTCCTTCCAGGATTGAAAATATAGATCTGTTCTATAGCTGATCTTGTGTCAAGTGCTTCTGAAAGCAAGGCAAAACCTGTTTTCACATCAATGAATTCATGGTATACAATTAGCTTAACAATCTAGGATGGTAAAGTGGACCATATAACTCTATTATGGACAAGTGCAATGCATTTCTTAGTGCATCTAGCTTAGTTCAAAGCCTACTTTTATGAACATTTCTCTATTGTGTTAGTGATGGAAGTCTAGCCCCCAGACTTTCTTGATGAACTAGAAGATTTGGATGAGATTTGCCAAACTTTTGCCATCTAACAGTTTGAGTCATGTTGGGCTCCATTTCAGTGAAAGGTAGTAGGTACTTTTACATCTCTTCCTAAAATAGATACTTAAGATCCTAGAATCAGAGAGTAGTTGAGTGTAAAAGGGGCTCCTGGATATTGTGTAATTCAGTCTTCCTGGTCAGAGGAGGATAAACAACAGCAGGGTGCTTAGGACTCTGTCCAGTCAGGTTTTGAATGTATCCAGGGATGGAGACTTCTCAGCCTGTGTTGGCAGTTTGCTCTCTCCTGGATCCAGTACTCCAGTGGTCTTACTGGGGCTGGGTAGGGGAGAAGAATCATCTTCCTCAACCTGCTGGCCAGGCTTTACATGATGCATCGTGGATACAGGATACAGTTGGATGCCCTTGCTGCAAGGTCCCTTTTTTGGCTCATGTTCAAGTTGGTGTCCAACAGCTCTCGCAGGTCCTTTTCTGAAAAGCTGCTTTCCAGCTGGGCAGACCCTAACATGTAGTGATGCATGGGGTTGTTCCTCCCCAGGTGCAGGACTTGTCATTTCCTTGTGCTGATCTTTATCGAATGATAGAATCATAGAACCTGTTCCAGCACTTCACTACCCTCTGAGTAAAGAATTTCTTCCTAATATCTAACCCAAATTTCACCTGGCCATTCCTCCCTTCATCTATGCCTTTGTTTTCAGATTTCATAGGTTTTTCTTTCTGTCACTTTCTTACCCATTGTTTAGGATTTCCATACTGATAGCACATTTCTCTAGGATGACAGGTTAAATGAATTGTACTCTAGAGGTGCTGATTTACTTCTCTTATGAAACAGGATCATAAAACTTTACTATTTTAGAATAAAATAAACGTATGAATTAAGTGACATGTGAATTTCAGCACAGCTGTTTGTGGAACTTTAATGCTGACAGTTGAGGGTCTTCTAGATTTTGTTATTTGCTTCTGCATTTCTGTATTTGTACTTGCCCACAACTATCTCAGCCTTGTCCAACCTGAGTAACAAGCTCTGCCCAGCTGGATTCTGCAAAGTGGGTGTTCTCCTGTTTGTGTTGAGGGCCCATTTTTGGGTCCACTAGGGAGCTTTTCTTTTATAGCATAGCCCTTTCATTGGACATTTCAAAACCACTGTCCTACAAGTTGATTTTGGGAGGAGCCACTTAATTGCCCTTTCTATTGAAACTCAGTTGTGCTGAAGAGAATAAAGGCCTGATGGACTAAGATCTAGACTGAGAAGAGAAATCCATTCCTTTCCTCTACTTTGAAGATGTATTTTCTTGAAGAAACTTTGCAGGCATGAATGAACTGAACCTTGGCAGTGATGAACCTAACTGGTGTAAGTCTTCCTTGTATGACAGGCTGTAGGATTGCAAACAGCAAAAGAGAGCACTTCTGGCCTTGGCATATGCTTGGCCATGGAGCTCTGTGCTTGGCATTGAGCTCACTGGACTCAAAGATTCCTTCAATGACTTCGTGTGTATTTTTATAATTAACACATGGTTGCTAGAAGCAAATAGTGGAAGCAGGTCTTTATTATAAAAACATTTCTGTGTCAGTTCAGGTGGGCCAGTACCTCGGGTTTTGATGTGTTAGGAAGCAGCATGAAGTAGCTCACAGAGTTTTAGATGCATCAGCACAGTAAGCATGTAGTTCCAGTCTTAAAAGCAACAACCTATTTGAAATTATAATAATCCTCTGTTTATTTTGGTAGGCTGAAGGATTGGAACAGACATATTCTCAGACACTCCTTTTGGATTTAACTGGGAGTAAACAACAAGCAGTGACAAAAACTTTGGATTTCACTTTTCCTTCTGATGTTGTAAGTGGAAGTGAGAGAGTGCAGGTCACTGCTGTAGGTAAGGATTATTTTGTTCTGTTTTCATCTCTATTACCGATCAGCTGTTTTTTGTTGTTTTAAGTATAGTTTGCTGTCTGCTGGATTTTTTCTGAACTCAGTATCTAAGCATGAAGATACAGCGTGCCACTGCTTTTGGAAGTTGAGGGTATCTGTATTCCACATGGATGTGGAAGGACTGGTCTCCATTAGCAGAGTTTGACATCTGTGACATCCTGTTGCAAGCGGTCACCACATTTATCATAATCCAGTTGCTGGTTTCTTCTGCACTGCATAGGTGCAAATAGTAACTGGAAGCAGTAGGCTGTCAAAGTAGAGCAAGCAGGGATGTTGGTATTTTATCCTGAACTACCATAACAGGGTTTGCCAGAGCTTCTCTACAGAAGGGCCTTTCTAAGATCTTGCCCTGGATGGCTGTTGCTTTTTAGGTTTTTAGGAAACTGTATTAATTTTAATTTAATCGCTACATCAATGGGATGAATCATTAGTTCAAAATAATTTCTCATCCATTGAACTAATCATAAGATGACTGTATGGATGGAGTGTATTATTCATTTATTTTATTTACAATATTGTGGTATTAAGTATCCTTTTTCAGAGTTGGAGTCAGACTTTAATAAGGAAAGTCCTGCAAAATTTGCTAATATTCTCTCTAAATTCTGCTTGTCTGAAGAATAAAACCTAAAACTTGACTGATAGTTGGTCCTAGGCTTTGATAACTGTGTGAGAGGAGAAATACAGGAAATTTGAAACGTGTGCAGTTGCTGAAACATTCTCCTGGAAGGAATATCTTTTGACTTTTATATATGGTGTCTGTTTGAAATTATCACGTAGCTGGGAAGGTCAGTAAAGCTCTACAGGAAGACTGGTCAGTGTGCAAAAAGCTGATGATAAGACTGTGTGTGGTTAGTGCAGTTTTCTGCCTGTTTAGTGGTGTTGAGCACAAGCATTCCCAATGTATTAAATTTTCTCATAGTTTAGCTGATACCATCCTTTATGTGTTAGGCATGCATTTATTTCCATTAAGTTTTAATTTTATCTTCCAGGTGATTTACTTGGACCTTCGATCAATGGTTTGTCATCATTGATTAAGATGCCTTATGGTTGTGGTGAACAGAATATGATCAATTTTGCTCCAAATGTTTATATTTTGCAATACCTCACTAAAACTAGACAGCTGAGAGAGGATATTCAATCAAAAGCTTTATCATTTATGAGAAAAGGTCTGTATGCTTAAAGGAGATGTTATATTTTCAAGAACTCTTACTAGCTAGAGGTATCTGTGTCTTTGTATTTGGTATTTGAAAAACTACTTTGTTGGTGTCATGCGACCTGGAAATAAAACTCATCCTTCTTTTTCTTCTGGGATAACAGAATTGAGGAGCAAACAATTCTGCTTACAAGGAAAAGTTTGTTCCAAAATACATGTTGTTTTTATATAGCTAATATTCAGAGGAAAACTGCATTTTAGAAGGTGATTTTGTGCTTTTTTGTTGTTGTTATTGATGGTTGCTAACTCTCTTTTGCTTAAAATGTTTGTGAGCAAACATTGCTGTATGTGAGGTACATAGGGACAAAATTAGCAGGCAGAGTGAACCATAGTCATCCCATATTCATATTTCTCTTCAGTGGCAACATCCTCATCCTGCCATGTCCTTGCAGGAATTATGTTCTGGTGACTGATGTTTGCTCACCCAAGTTTTAGACTTGATCAGAAACTCTGTGCTGGACATAGAAATGTGGAATATTTTAGTGGGAAATGATTGTATATTTTGACTTGAAAATACTCCAGGGCATCACGAAGTGTGGAAAACATAGTTGTACTGTGTGCCTACTGGATCAGACAGAATCAGTGATGTACTTCATTCACTACATGGTAGTCCACACATTGAGTCTGGTTCACAGGGAGAAATGAGATTATCCTTTCTGAGTTACACCTCTACTAAGGCAGCATGATGACATTTTAAAATCTATTTTGCATTCTACCAGTCTTTCTATTTTGATTTGTTTTGTTTACTTATTTTTTCGAAAAGATGTTTACATTTTGCTCGGAAAAGGGCACATCTGAAAATACATTCTCCTTTTGTGAGGAACCCAGTTCTATATCAAAGGCAGTTTAATTTTTTTAAGCTCCTTCTCCTACAGTTTTGTTAAAAAGTAAAGGAAGAGCCATGTTATGTAAACAATTACACTGAAGTTTGTAAGCAATGTACGGAGGTTGAATTGTGCTACCGTAATTTCCTGAATTTCCTGGTTCATTAAAGTTATTTTAAAGCAAGTGAAAACTATAGGATTTATAGGATTGAATATCATTTATATACAAATCTTTATGTAACATGTTCCTGGTGTTTTGAATTGAGATACTTTTTTTTTTTTTTTTTAGCGCTGTAGTAGTCAAAGAAGTAAATACAATGAGATATTTGTAACCTGAAGTTGAAAAAGAACCACACTCTAAAAAAAACATTCAGCGTTTTTTTCTTCATCTTTATAACTGATTTCAGTTCTAGCACTGGTTTATTTATTTATTATTGTAAAGGTGAAACTTATCTTTAGTTTGAGCTGCAACTTTCATAAAATCAGTTTTCAAAAGGAATATCATGAGGTTGAGTTTAAAACATACTTTATTTCACATGACAAAGTCCACTAGATATCTGAAACAGTGACCATATAATCTGAAGTAAATATAATTAATTTTAAAACTAAATGTTAGCAGGAAGAAGGAACCATGGCTAGCAGTCGTTGCTTTCCTTTTACTAGATTTTATTTACCTAGAACAAAGGCAGAACAAAAGAAAAGCTGCATTTAAAATAAGTTCCTTCAGTTCTTGAAATGACAGATCTCATCTTGAAATCACTTCTTCAGAAATAAAAAGTCCTGTTTGGCTGAAAACTTAGGTGCTAGACCCAGGCAAGCACTGAGCTAGGGCTGTATTTTCAAGCTGCTCGAAACACGAAACCTTTAAATCTTTCACATATTACTGAACTCCTTTCCATCCTTATGTACTCCTCTTTTAGCCTGGCTTAGCTAACATACATCATCTGGGTTTCAGCCAGTCCTCTGGAAGTACTAGCATACATCTTCATAATAGGATCCTTCTTTTCCTTTCCTTTCCAGTTGTATGTGTTGACATTGGAAGTATCATTTTTCACATCTGATTGAGTATCCATTGGAATGAATGCAGTGGTTCACAACCCTCACATCTATTGTTTCAGCATTTCTACAGACTTTCTTGTGTTAGATATGCTCGTGTTTGAAGATTTTTTGTGACTGCGTGGGGCTTAGCATTAAGAGGAAAGCAAAAAGACTATAAGAAATAGCTGTCCTCCTTCTGGTCCTGCTCCTCTTTCCAGTCTTTCCCAATCCTAGAAAATTTGGAGATAAATTTATTTCTATGTTATGGCTGCTCAGCGGTCTTTGTTAAGTAAGCTGTTGGCCTTAGTTCATTACTTTTACACTACCATTGGGGTAGTGGTTGTAATCCTTATTACTGCATATTACCTGTTCAGTGAAGAAGCAGAAGACCTCAGCTTTTAGGCCTTGCAGTCAGGTGTTTTCGAGGAAGTGATCTGTTTGTATAAGTACATATAATTATGCTCCTCATGGCATATTGTTTTGAGGCTAAAACTTTGACAGCAACTTTTGCATCTTAATTTCTTTCTTCCTCCCATTCAAGATTGCCTGACTTCTCAAAATCATTAACTGAGTTGACAGATCCATCAGTATGGGAAGGAGTAGCACATTTTAATGATTTAGTTAACCACTGTCGTGCTGAATACATTTAGAAAACCCATTTAAGTGGAAGTTGTAATTTCAAACACTTTTGAAGAGACGAAAACTAAACTTGATACTACTGTACTGGTGAAGTGTAGTAGTTCAGATTCATAGAATCACAGAATCACCAAAGTTGAAAAAGACCTCCAAGATCATCCAGTCCAACCATTCCCCTGTCGCCAATATTTCCCACTGAATTGTGTCCCTGAGTATAACATCTAAATATTTCTTGAACAGCTGCAGGGACGGTGACTCCACCACCTCCCTGGGCAGCCTGTTCCAGCACCTGACCACTCTTTCGGAGAAGAATGTTTTGCAAAAGCCCAACCTGAATCTCCTCTGGCGCAACGTAAGGGCATTCCCTCTTGTCCTATTACTAGTTATGTGAGAGGAGAGGCTGACCCACACCTCACCACAGCCTCCCTTCAGGTAGCTGTAGAGAGTGATAGTCTCTCCTGAGCCTCCTCTTGTCCAGACTGAACAATCCCAGTTCCCTCAGCTGCTCCTCATAAGGCCTGTGCTCCAGACCCCTCATTAGCTTCATTGCCCTTCTCTGAACACACTCCAGGGCCTCAATGTCTTGGATGGATCTTATGGGGCCTATTTATTAAGATATCCAGTATTTACTGTCATTCCTTTCTGTAGGACTTAATGATGTAAATAAATAAATCGTGTTTCAGGCTTTTCCTTCTGCCTGACTGGTTCAGTATTCTGTGTATGAATGTCAGGTGTTAGACTAATGAGTATTCTTCCTTAATTATAATAACCAAAATGAAACAGCCAGGAAATAAACAAGGAGGGAAAAGAATAAAAGATATATTGATAAATGCTATTAGTAAATACTATTGTTGTTCTGAATACACAGATAGTAAGCAAAATGTACAGGAAGGAAGGTTTTACAGATCAGAGGCTACAGTGAGTAGTACATTTATGGAGCTCTTTATAACTAATATTAAAGTATGTTGGAAATGCACTAAAGTCAGCTCTTGAAAAAGGATATTGCTCCTGGTCATGAGCAGCTAGTTGGTTTTTGTGGCCCTTTTTTTATAGGTGTTCAGCAATTAAGATGAAATACACCTGTTCTGGATATTGAGAAATCTTTGAATGCTGCTTAACCAGGTCCCTCGCACAAAGTTCTTTTAGTTACTTATGAAACATTTCATTCATTTTCAGAACAGCCTCTTCCAGTATGCTTTCTGATAGCTAATCCCTTGATTTGTCCAAAATAAGTTGATGAAAGTGTCTGCTTTTCAGCAGCACTTGTAACTTGTAGCTGCTTTCATGCCTTTCCAGTTGGAAAATACTTAATTTTTGCTTGTCCTTTCTTCTGCTGGAAAGATAGAATGTTTCTCTAGTTGCATGACTTCACTATTTCAGCTCTTTGAGGAGCTGAGCTATAGCTCTAGTCTGCACTTGCTGCTGTGTTTCTGGAGCTACTGAGTTACGTGGCAATGTCTCTACCCTGCACTGTCCAGTTTGGGTGGTGGATGAGTGGGAATTGTAGAACATCTTGTTTTGGAAGGGACACAGAGGAGTCAAAGAGTCCAGTGGGAATGGGAGCCTTCTAGGTTTATTTTTCTAGATAGCTCTTTCATGTTACTGTTACCCGCTTTCTTATAGTTTGCTACATGGTTTTGTGTGTTCTTATAGATTTGGGAGATATTTTATGAAATATTTATTCAAGTTCTACTCTTCACATCCTTAGAAAGTGCCTTGCTTCATGGGAGTAGGAAGTTTATACTGGAATCCACAAAAGACGAATGTGTTCAATACCTATCTCTGCTCTTTCACTCCAGGATATCAAAGAGAGCTGCTTTTCCAGAGGGATGATGGCTCTTTTAGTGCCTTTGGAAATGAAGATCCCTCTGGGAGCACATGGTAAGTAGTTCTGCCAGATTCACTTTGGAATTTGACTGTTTTAGATACTTCCCGAGACTAAATATTTTTTGTGAGGCTGCCTAAAATTTTCCAGCTGTATTAGCCTTCTGCCTGGTTTTCATTAGGTGTTCAGGCCAACTCTAAGGTCGTTCTGCTGGATAGCTTGCTGTCAAGGCCAATATTAGGGCAGGTCTTTTTAATTTTACAAAAGATGAACAATGAATTATTTTACCCGTAGGAGTAGCTGAATGAAATGCTTTGAGATGTTCTGTTGGAGAGGATAGCTTACCAGCATGGAGGAAACTTAAAACTCCTTTGAAAAAAAAAAAAGTGAATTAAGGCTACTCAGAGTTTGGTCTCTTGCTACAACAACAAGGGTGAAATGTTGTTAACTGTATAAAACCAGAATGGCAACTGGGTATTTGTTTAAATCACCATTGCAGTCTCTGCAATCCAGTGCTCTTGAGTGGTTGAAACACACTCCAGTTTTGCTCTTTGATGTACCATATTTACACATATATTGAGAAAGTGCCTGGGTGTATTCCTGGGCCCGAGAATGTATACCACACTATTGCTTAAATATTAGCATAGTCTTTAGTAGCCTTCCAGACCCTGACACTCTCTTGACACCTTCCAGGTTATCCCTGCAAATTGTTTAGGAAGAACTCTGATCTAGAAAGTAGTAGAGTTCACTGGTGTAGGTGCCAGCTGATACGTGGTAGATGTCTTCAGCAGCCAGAAACAAATTCTAGGCACATCTGACTTACTAATATAGATGTGCCTAATATGTCCAACTGCTCTAAGGGTTTTGAGTAATAGAACAGCCTGTTTCTGCCTGCTTAAGAACCAGTATTTAAGGTATTCTTCTCCAAGAGGCAAAAGTGCCATAGACTCACTTTTAGTTCCCTAGTAATGTATCAGGAAGTGAGACTACCTAAAGCATTGTATACTTAAATACAGCTCCACAGAGAAAACAGAGCTTTGTCTGAAAGTTTTTCAAAGGAAGGATAACAGTAATTACATTGCTTATTATTGCAGTTGAAACCATTTAGGGCTTAGTCATCACCATTGCCTCAATGGATTTTCACTTTTCTCCATTCTGGATGCTGAGGACTCTCTGAGGAATTCTCTGTGAGATGATTAAAGTTACTGATGGTAAAAAATTTCGTCCCAATTTAGTAACAAGTCCCACTTACATCTTCTACACCTTGTTTTTGAAACTGTAAATACAACTGAAAAGCCTTTTCAGTGTAGAATTTCACCTTAAGAAACATAGTAAACATAGTAGTGGAAGCTAGAAAAATTAACAGAGAAGTTCCATCATTTTGTTTAGCTCATCTACATTTCCTTAGTTTACGTGTGTGTTTGTGCTTCAGCACATTACCATCTTCAAATAAAACTGTTTCAATTACTCAGTCACTTGGTCCATTCTTCTGGAGTGAGAGAGCACCCTTCACCGACTAAGATGAGATTAGTGTTAGACTCAGTATTGATGGAGTGGAAAATGAAGATAACTTATCTTTATTAACAACCTCACTAGATATATATGGCAGTAACAGATTACATGAATGCACATCTAGCAAAGAAAGGAGTCAAAGTAGAACTTCAGATTATTAATGAATAAAATGAGTTGTTTCGATGATGTTGTTAGAGGGATAATTGTGATAACTACTGTCACACTTATAGTTCACAGTAATGTAGTTATGATTTTGCCACTTTAGTTTAGCAACAGAAGGCAGGAGAGCAACATTTGAATAAAGTTAAACAAATACTGGCAGAGACTTGGATAAATAAGGACAAACAAAGACTTGGAGCCTATATAGTCTGTACTTAGTTTTGAAATGTAACAGCTGCAAAAGGAATTATCTTTAGGAACAAGGAAATAGCTTCATTTTTTTGTGGATTAAGCTTAGTCTCCTTTCTTGTCTGGATAAAGCACGTATTTTCCTCTGTACTTGGAAGCTGTGTGTTGAGTATCTTATGCATCATCATATTCTTACATTATGTTAAACAGAAGCTAATTTTGTCATCTTTCATTAACCTTTTCCCCCAGGTTATCAGCTTTTGTATTAAGATGTTTTTTTCAAGCTCGTCCATTCATAGATATTGACCAAGATGTACTCATGGATACAGCTAAATGGATTGTTGGGCATCAGAAATCGAATGGAGAATTTCAGGAACCTGGCAAAGTGTTACACAGTGACCTTCAAGGAGGCACCAATAATCCCATCACTCTCACAGCATACATCATGTCTTCCCTCCTCGGGTTCCAAGATAAAGAGGTATTGGAATTCTTAAATAGAATTTGCAGTTACTGGTATACTTCATAAATTCTCATACTACCTGGCAAACACCTGGTAGTTTAAAGAAATAGAGGAACATCCTGAATAGAGACAAAATGAAACCCGATTTGGTAAAATTTCTCTGTACTTTGACTTACTAATTAAGACAGTATTTGTTGTGAGGCTGTCCATTTTTGTGTACCTTTGCAAAAGGTAATTAATTTTATACTATAATTTTATACTGTAGTATACTAATACTGCTAAAGGTGATTAATTTTAGCAAGAATATTGTCATGTCTTCAGTCCAGGAACTTAAAAAGGAATTTGTGGGGGGAACATCATTAGAGGCATTCAGTCATTCAATCAATTTTCTTGAGATTACTCACATTCTTAAAAGACAGTGCGAGGTTAAAAGCTTTGCCTCTGAGGTTTGTGTCTGTGATTCTGAGATTTTTCAGTACTTGTTGGTTGTGGTTTGAAGATAGTAATGTTTCTATTCCTTTACAAGCTTTTCTTTTACATTATAATAATGTATATTCAGTGTATGATCTTCATTTTCAGCATGCTTATGTCATTAAGAGAGCTACAAACTTTCTGGAAGATAAATTTAAAGAAGGCATTTCGGATAATTATACTTTAGCACTTGTGACATATGCGTTGTCATGGGCAAAAAGTACAAAAGCAAAGGAAGCCTTGAGTATGCTGAATGAGAGAGCAGAACAACAAGGTATTGCACAACAGTCTTCTATGGTTGTACAGATGGATTTTTTTCAATTTTATGTATGTATATATATGGAATTAGAGAAAAAGAGGATCCTTCTTTTAAATTAAAATATGTTCTCAGCTTGGTAGATAAAATAGCCTAGGAACTTCAAATAAAGCTTTAATTCATAGCAAAGCTAGGCCTTTCTGTCTTAATTTCTGTATTCTTGATGGGAGAACCATGATGCTGTCAAAGAGCATGACTTATCAGTTCTCCCATGTTATGTGCACTTGTAAGGTCAGTCAAGGCTGTTGAAGTTAACTATTTCAGAGTAGTTCTGATTGATCAGGAGGTTTCCAGGAGCAGGGGTGGGAGATGGTTAGTTGAAAGAAGTATTGGAATGAAGAGTTCAATGATTGGACATCTTGTGAGCTGATACAGAAGTGTATTGTGTTTTCTATAGTGACCAATAATCTCATCATATTTAGACTCTTCTAAGTTCAGTATGATTGAATTTTGTTTCCTGTTTTGGGGGAAGAACAAACTATATAATAGTAATCAAAAATATCAAAGGTTTTTTTTTTGTTGTTAAAAATAGTAAGTATCCTCTTGAAAAAACTGAAGGATTTCATGTTGTAGACTAGAAACAGAGCCTCTTGAGCATCCTCCTTTCATGTTTACTGAGTTAGGCTTTTCAGATGGTCACTTTTGGGAAGGGAGGATTTGCACTTCACTCAAGAATGAACCTGTTGGGCAGCTGTAATGCCTGAAGTTCCTTCTCTAGTGAGCATCCCAGCAATCAGGTGGCTTCTCCACAAGGGCTTATTTACCTGAGCACTTCATATTGACAACAGAAGGATCAGTAAAAAGTTAATTGAGTTTAATTGGAGTTGACTATCTGGACTCCAGCTTTCTTTGTAGCTACATTCAACAAGTGCTGAGGAAGTACCTAAGCCATTTACTGGGCATGCACCTAAACATTCACTTAATTTTAAAGAATATGGTTAGATCCCTTATGTAAGCATAAATTAAGTCTTAAATAAGTCTTTTCTAGAAGTCAAAAAGCTTTAGTCTGTGGATCTGAGATTATTTTGGTTTACTTTTCAGGAGAATTTCGTTTTTGGATAACACCTGCTTCTGAAATTTCTGATTCATGGCAGCCACGGTCCATTGATATTGAACTTGCAGCATATGCTTTGCTCTCGCACTTTCATCAGGACCGGTTGGAGGAAGGGATACCTATTATGAAATGGTTAAGTCAGCAAAGAAATCACCTTGGAGGATTTTCATCTACTCAGGTAATATCTTATCTCAAGAGGCTTTGTTGTACTTTCAGAATGAGCATTATTATCTTCCAAAAAAAGCCCAAACATTTGTTTTTAAATAGTGATTACTGAGTTTTATTTTGCTGTATCAGCCTTGGTTGCGTGCATATTTGCATTCTTTGCAGGATTGGCATCTTAAATGTAGACTACCAATGTTATTAATTTGGCAAGTATAATGAAAAACAAAAGTAGAGAGTCACCTTAATTATTTAAAATAGAAAAACCAAAAGATGTTAAGAAGAAAGATGCCCATGGAAAAGTAGTTAATCAGATTTTCCAAGCAAGTATGATAAATATCTGTGTTTATGTGGCTTCCAAGGAGAGAAACATCTTTCTATTCTTTCCATGTGTGGGCCCTCAAATTCCTGAAAGGCTGTTAGCTAAGATAAGAAAGGGTTTTGGAGGAACAGCCTATCTTAGTGCCTCTGTTGGCAGCTGGTCTTAACTTTATGATATACTGTGTCCTCATTGTTGAACAGAGTTTTGATGGACCGTGAAATTTGGAAGATTTCATTATCTCCAGGAGGTTTCTGTGTTATTGAAGCCACATCTTGTAAGCTGTGCTTGCATCCAGAAAACTTAAATATTACTTTGGATTGTGTTACTTTAAATTTACTTTTAAATTAAGTACAAATGCTGGTCATAATAAAATGTCATGTATCTCTGTACTGCTTGGTACCATTCTGTACAGACTATTCTTCCTTATTTTCATATGCTGTTATTAATATGAGAGAAAATAGTTCTATTAGATGAAATGTAATTCTTAGGAACCAGCCTGGTTCCCTTGAGGTTCTAGTACTTTCCTAACATGTTAATTGATGCTTGACTGATTGAAATACTAAATTGTTGAAAAAGCTTTTCTTCTTGCTCTTCAGAAACAATTTTTACTTAAAAGTTTGAAATTGAAGTAGTGTATAATTTACCCCTGAGGGTGAAATTAAAACATGAATTTAATCCTTTTGTTTTTCTATAATCTAAAATATTTTGATTTCAAAATTACTCCAAATATCTCTGTGAATGCCTTTTATTAATTTATGGAAATGACCCCACACTTTTTATTTTTAATATCTAAGATCATTTTAAAACAAACACTTGGAGAGTTTTCTTGCATGAGTTTATCATAATAGAAACTTAATATGAGGGCTGCTCCAAAAGTAATGCCTCCTATTTTATCATGTTGGCCCATGATGTCAGAGGTAGAAGTTGGTGCGGCAGAAAATGTTGAACCTTTCCGACAATCTTCCATTACATTTTGTTGCCACATGGCAGATGGCAGCAGAAGAGCAGTCTGACAAAATGCTGTCTGACATGGAAGTGCAAATGAAGCAAAGGTGTATCACTGAGTTCCATGTGGAAAAAATGACACCCATTGACATTCATTGACACTTGCTGAACTTTTATGGAGACCAAACAGTAGTTGTGAGCACAGCCAGGTAGTGGGTGGTGTGTTTCATTAGTGGCAAAAGTGACACGAAAGAGAAGCCACGTTCCAGACGGCCATGCACAGTTGTCACAACATAAATAAAGTGTGTCTTAATTAGCTCATTTGTGCAAATTGGCTAATGGTGGTGACTATTTTGAAAAAGTGTTTTGTAGATGAGAATTTGCTCTGTCAAATAGTGCCATTGTGCTCTTTATCTCTGTTGTAGTTTCCATGGAAATAAATAGGAAGCATTACTTTTGGAGCAACCTATGTATTTTGTGTGTATTTCATATATACAGGAATACAGTTCATACAGCAAATAAGTCTATCTGAATGCATATTTAAATAGTAGAAAGGTGTAGCAATTGCATAAAGCCTTTGTTGTTGAGCGCCCAAATGGGGCCTATGTGTCTGACCTGAGACCACATTTCCTAGTTTTTAGGTTTCATATTTGGTGCAGTATTGTCATACTCCATCATGTACCTTCATGTATCAGCTGTGAATGTTTCCTGATAAAAACACTTGTATATGCTTTCTGCTTCAGAGCATTCTAAGGGACACATTTGTCTTCTCAAGAGCGGGTTCTTTGCCCTCTTGTTTTTCACCTCTAATTATGACAGTTATTTGAGCCTTGGATTTGGTAGGGCTCTTAAGTCACCTTCAGCAGTAATGGATAGCATTTCTAGACACCTTGAACTATGACTGAATAAATAACAACAAATATAAATGTGACAAATGTAGCTGTAAAGACTTGGAAAAGGTGCGTCAAGGTATTCCTTGGTTTCCTCTTAGGTAAGGACAGGCATCTTTCTACTTTCAGATGTTTAAGACTGGATTTTCTGACAAGATATTCTAGCTCCTTAGGCCTTTTAGATACATTAGATATGTAGATCTGATAGGTTGCTGTAATTTCATTCACTCCAATATGAAAAAGTTTTGTAAGTTTGAGCTTGGAAGACATATATCTTCAGCAGGAATCAACATATGAGTGGTCTGAGTAAGGGCAGACTTGCTCAGATGTTCTGTCATTATCTTCTGCAAAGGAGTAATCATTTGTAAGTATGAGAATAAGACATTGTTCTAGGCTAAATATTGGCTTTCTACTGAAAAAGTCTTTCACTTACTCCAAACTTTTAGTTCTTCTTGTAGCCCATAAGTTGTATCTCTTCTGTCATACTGTGTTAAACACTGGAGTTAGGATCATAGCCATAGTGCTTTAATGTGCAATGTGCAAGCAACTGTTGATAATCATCTGATGTTTCTGGATTTTAAGAAATCAGAAAGGTAGGTCATCTCCGGCAAGGATATAGCATGGGAAGCAGAGCTGTTTCTAATAATTAAGGAGTGGTTTCAGACCTATAGCTTTTGCTTTAGTCATCAAGGTACCCTGAAAAATTGCTTTGAAGTGCTAGATACTTAGTGCTTAGTCACTATAAAAATCTACAAAGTACAGAATTGTTACTTTCTTGGTTGGTTTTCTCCTCACTGCATTGTTTGTCATTCTAACTGTTGCAAATATCAGTGTGTCAAGTCCTCCACACAGCTTGCACAAAACTTCTTTCACCTCACTCTCCATCATGTGTCATGGTTTCTAAATGGTTCCCTTGTGTTTTTGCACCTCTTCTGCTCTGGGATCCTTCACACCAGTGGAATCCCAATGGAGATGTGGATGCAGGGGTATGAAGACCGTAGCATAATCAACAAAAGAGGCAATACAGAGGCTGCGAGCTCTCACAGGCGCGGCCTATACACAAGCAGTTCATTATGCAGAGTTCTTCTGTTTAACACCAAAACATTTATTTCTTTCAACAGGACACTGTAGTGGCTCTGCAAGCCTTGAGTCTATTTGCAGCTCTTACCAGTGCACACAAAACAGAAATGGATGTAACAGTTACGGCAACTTCTTTGGAAACTCCAGAAATATTTTCAGTTGACACTCAAAACCGTTTTCTGCTTCAAACCAAGGAGGTACTGTAGAAAGTGAGAAATGCTTTTGTAAAGCCTGGTTCCTGAAAGTGTATTGAAAAGACTGTTTTGGTCATCTGTCCTTTCAGATTCCCCCTGTGCAACCAATGACAGTTACAGTTTCAGCAGAGGGAAGAGGGTTTGCTGTCTTCCAGGTATGCAATGTGGTTATGTTTTCTAGGGGTATGCTCTCTAAAAAGTAGGTGTATTGGAAGTTTTATAAAACATGTCAATAAGAACAACCTTCTGAAATATCTTAAACCAATGCTAAGGTACTTTACTACTTGAAAAATGCTGTGAACCTAAGTTGTGTGGACATGCATATTAATGTGATCATGTATGTTGGATGGCCAGTCCCTTTAAACAGTGTTGGAGGATTGACGGTTGTAGGGCACTTCATGATTCAGAGTTATATCAAAGTGACCCCATCCTTCTGCAGAATTGCCATGTCAGTTTGCAAGACAAAGGGCTGCAGTGGTACACTGGCAGTCCCAAAGGTCACAGTAAAAAAGGCATGTGGACCAGGCACAGATGGCTCATCAGGCACCTGTGGTAAGCCATGGAAGGCGCAGATCTGTAGAAAGCATGAGTACATTACTAGCTATTAGAGTGTTGTTTTTTTTTCTTTTACTGAAGTGGAATACAATAATAGCAGAAAAGCTAATACAAAGAAAAAAAAAAGAAAAATTTAAAAAAAGTATTATGGCCAGGTTTTCCAGTGATTTTTATGCTGTTTTAAAATAGCGTAAAAGACAGAATCAAACGGTCCTGCATACTGCCAACATTTATTTGCTTAGTATCAGCCAGATTGAGGATGTGATAAAGAGTGGAAGGAGGTATAATGTTCCTCTCTCTGCCAGTTCTGCAGGAGGCTGTTTCAGTGGTATAACTTCAAACATGTTTATTTATATTTAAAAAAGTAAGCTGGGGTCAGCACTTATTGTACTTTAAATTAGCAAACTGTAAGTAGTCTTTTTATGCATTTCAGTTCCTTGCTCTTTCCACATATTAAAAATTACATGCTGATGAAAGTATGCCTTGAAAATATTCCCTTCCCTAATGAGAAATATTGTATGGAAAGACAGTATTGGATCTGACTTTATATGACCACTAATGGATCTCCTTTTCCTGCTGTCTGATCTGTGGTGTTCCACATGGGCAAAAGAGAAGACCTTTGATCAACTATGAATAATACAGAAATATTAGTCTCTGCTAAGCAGGAGAGAACCGTTCCATAAAAGTATATAGATTAACTCATAGTTGCAGAGTCTATCACAAAACTGGGCTGAGTTCTTACTGGACTCCTGATATTCATACCTGGGGAAACTGAATGTAGGCCACCTTTAATAATCTTGAAGTTTTGGTCAGTTTCCATCTCTAGTTCCTTTCAATCCACCAAAAGCATGCTGATAGTTGTTAAATATGCTTTTGGATAAAACAGCTTCATAAAGAAACTTAATGACTGCCTATCAGTGATGAACAGCAGCTTGAGCTGCGAATACTGCTCATCCAGCACCGTTCTGCAAAGCCCACAGTGCTAGAAGTCAGTACTCATGTTTATTCATTCCCAGAAGTGCAAATGATGTTTTCAGCAGAGTTCAAAAGCTTCAGAGGGTAATTTAGGTTCAGACCTGCAAGCCAAGATAGGAATGAGTATCTCAGCAGGACTGCATTTACACATGAGCAATTTCAAAAGTGTGAATATGTGTGGAGTGTAATAGGATGGGCCTCCAGAACAGTTAAGTTTAGTTAACTGTAATGATTGTTAAGAAATAGTCCCTGATATTAAATTTGTCAGAGGAGCTGATCAGAAACTTTTCAATGAATTGTTTCTTGATGGAAGATACTGATTTGTTGAAATAACCATTAATGAACCATTAATGTTAGAAAAGGCCTCTAAGATCATCTAGTCCAACCATCAAATGAACACCTTTTGTGGAAACATTAGGCTCCAATTCAGTTTTTGTCAGGAAGCAAATTATGCATCGGAACCTTCATATCTGGTAAAGACCAAACAGAGCTCTTCTACCCAGGATATCTCATAGTTAACCCAGAGCTTGGAAGGTTCCTTAGGGAAGTATTGCACCATGGTTTAAGCTTCTGATTTGTTGTATGAGCCAACATGCTCCCAAGTACCTGGTATTCAGGAACCAGCACCAGGTTACCTACTTCATTGAGGCCACTGTGCTGTTGCCTTTTTTCCTTGCAGCCTTGAGTCTAAATCCAAAATACTGTGCTTAGCATGCTGGAGTAGTTTCTCCGATAACTTTTCTTAGCTGGGACCAGTTCTTTCCTTCTTCCTTTGGCAGGTCTGGTATTCTAAAACAAAGTGCATTAATGCCATTTGAATTAGATTTCTCTTTTTCCCAGACACAAGCTAGATCTGGGTCTCATTTAATAAATCAGATAGCATATGACATTGTGATCACATTTCTTCAGCTGGGTTTCATTGTCTCAGGCCTGCCAAAGTACAGTGGTGAGATTCAATGTTATGGGATTTGATTTTCTGGCCAAATGTAGCATGTCAAAACAGTAACTCATTTAAATATCACAAAAGACAAGATTCAGTCCATTAATGGAAAAGGCTGCTTTCCCAGCAAAATGGATTCTTCGGAAAAAAAAAGCAATTTTTTTTTTTGGTGAAACCTCACTGTGTGTATGGGTTGGCAGTGCCTTCACTCTTGACCCTGCAGGATCCTATAAAAATAGATTTCTTTTGGATAGTGTAACTGCTTAAGCAGACACTTGTAGTTTTGTGCTGTCAAAAAAGTCTCCTAGCTCATCCCTTCATTTTGTGTAAATACACTATAGATGTCCTAAGACACTCTGCAGTGGAGAGGATGACTGTAACAATGGCAGGACTGGCAGGCTTAAGGAAGATAAATATGGGCAAAGTGAGCAAGATCTCGTTGATCTCCTGGTTGTATATAGAAAACACTCTGGACAGGGCCTTACCTCTCATTCTTTACTCTGTGGCAGGAACTATTAGCAGGCATTGCTCTCCTTTCTTTACTCCTTTAGAAAGAACCTGAACTTACATGTATGGTGGCTAAACCAGCAATTCTCAAATGGCAGAGGAGGACATAAGTTATATTTCTTGTAGAAGAAGGGAATAAGAAGAAAACTGAGAATCACCTGCTACTCATTACTGAATAGCACTGACTGTTTTTTCTACTCACCATATTTTTACTAGTCTTAGGCAAAGGACTAAGAGTAATTCAGTGTGAGAGTGCCAAAAAAGATATGCAATGAACTAGTCAGTCAAAATGGGATAGGAAAATAATTGAAAACAATGTCACTGAATTCATTCTCTCAGTAAAGGACGCTGATGCCGCTAGTTGAAGAACAAAAAGGAGAGGGAAAGAGACATTCATTAAAGTAATATAAATGATTCATGTTTTTTGACACCTAATGCTGTTCATTGGATTGCATACTCTTACAAGCACCTCTTGCAAGCAGATTAGCTTTAAAAATTTATTTCTTGGGCCTCTCACCAGAACTGGTTGCAGTATGAGTGGATCAGTTCTGCCTTTAGCTTTGTCAGCCATTTTTAAAAGGGTTAAGATTAAATGCAGTTGTTTTGTTGACTTAGTGCTGGTTGCTGAATAAGAGCCTTCTATTCCCAAAATAACAGCATATAAAGAAGGAGGCTTTAATTAAGCTCTGTTGCGAAAAACATTTTCCCTTCATTGTCGTGAGAAGTCAGGAAAAGAAAGTTGAAATGTAACAGCAGTAACTTCAGCTTCCATGAAAAAGTGAGCTGATTGACCTGTTCAGTATGTAGTTTCAGACATCCTGCTTTGGCAGTAAGTTCCTGTTCATTAACTTTTCATGGCAAAAGTTAAAACAGCTTTCTCTCTGTGACGACAGATCACTGTGGCGCTGCCAGCCTGTCTCTACCAAATTTTCTGCATGCCTTTAACTGGCAAGCTTCTAGGCTGGCTTTACCCTTAGTACTGCCTTCTTTGCAGAACAGTTGTGTTAAATCTTTAGTGTTGCACCACTGTTCTGAGTGCTTGTACAGAGTTCTCTCTATGCTCATACAGCATGATAAATTGAGGCACGCTGGGCAGGGTGACAGGAATTATGTATGTGCAGATTGAAAGAGCATAACTTTCGTATTAAGGAGAGATGTAGCAACAAAAGCAAGGATGAGAAATTAAAAACTCATCAATTTGCACTGGCTTCCTGTCCTATAACTTGGACAACCCTTATCATGCTTTTAAATTTGGACTGACAGTTTTCTTTTTGCTGCCAGAAAGTGTTCCAAAGGGACTAGAATTTTCCAGAAGCCCTCTTCATTCCCTTTTCTTTACCTGAGCAAAGTTCGTAACAGGGTCTTGCAAAGGGAGTTATTTGAGTCACTCTTATTATTTTTGTACGAAAAAACACAGGAGGTTCCTCCATGCACTGCCATCTGTTTTATCTTGATGACTGGGGGGTACATATGGTGATTATTAATTTGTATGTGAAAACTGTGTGAAAACTTCTGTTGTTGAAAATCACAGTTCTGTCAAATAAATGTTAACTATTCTTTGTTTTTTTTTTCTTTTTTTTTTTAATGCGTGACATTCTGTCATAGCTGATAACATTGAAAGTATTCAATTGGTTCCTCAGTTTCATCTTTATGTTTCTGCTTTGACTGTTGGCACTGTTAATTTTATAGAATGCTGAGATAATCAGCTGTCCCCCAATTATTCATACCTCGTTTAAGGGTTTCTGATTTTACCAGTCCCCTACCATTGTTTCAAGCATCTTACACATATCTACACGAAAAGAATTGGAATTTCTTTAAATTGTGCTTAATAGATAAGCCTACTTTTCATTAATGTTACTGTATTCTGTTGGATATCCTGTCATTCTTATTCGTCTCGCTTAGCAGAGTTTGACAGTTGCCGAGCAGAAAGGGTGAGATCTCTGTCCTTGAGGCAGATTGAGGACTAGCTTTGCCTTTGCAGAGATGACACAGGTGATGAAACTACTTAGTGCATAAAAACTTTATTATTTTGAGAGTGGAGTAGTATGCTGTTCCTCATCTGGTTTGAGTGCGTGAATGCTGTGACATGAAGACTGAAGTCAAATTCTGTGCACATGCTATATATTTTCCCTTGCTCTTTCATTTCCAGCCTTTTTTAATCCAGTGGGTGTCAGTCTCTGGAGCTTGCCTTCATTCATCCCATTTCATACTGTCAGGAAGTAGCAGCAAACATTATAAACCAGCAGAGAGCAACTAGGAATAAAGTTGCTCATTATCCTAGAGCTCCCTGGTGTTTGCCTTATAATTGAATTGGTTGGGCTGCATTAAAAAATGTTCAAAAAACATCTTTCAGAAACTTTCTAGGAATCTCATGTGTACAAATGTCAGGTACAAGGTTACGTATCCTGTCTCTTGTGATCATGCATCTAGAGTTCTACTGTTACCGCTTTAACAGTGTAGGTTTGATTTGTATGTGTCCTCTAATGTCTCTATTTGCAATTTGCAGCTCAATGTTATTTACAACACAAAACACACTGATCGAAGGCTCAGATCTGTCCAAAAACAAAAAGCTTTTGACTTGAATGTTGATGTAAAGGATGACAAAGATGATATGAACCATTTGACCTTGAATGTGTGCACAAGGTATGTAATTCTGTTGCAGCATGTCATGTTACTTAAGCTGAGGTAAGTTTTCCATTTGTTTGTATGAGTTTACTAGCGTATGGAAATAAACATACAGTTAAAGTGAATTACCTTAAGAATTACTTCATTGAGATGACAGAGTTAAACTAAGAAACAATTCCTAAGTCAACAAATACAGTGAGAGTTTGATGGGTCTGAATAGATCCCGTGTGCAGAATAGTTGCTGGTCAGATCATACATGTTTTTTTACTGGCATGCACAAATATCATGCTTCCCTAAATGTCAGAGCTATATGGAAGAGTTTGTGTGAAATACAGGTAAAAGCTCAAAAGCTTCTTTGGTGCAAATACTTCCTAGGTATATGAAAAGCTACAGATAGATTTGAAAATTGAACCTACATCTTCCACATTCTACTACCAGACTATGAGAACTGTGCCATAACTTTCACCTTTCATGAACAGAGTACTTTGCTTTTGATCTAGAAGTAGGTACCTCCTTTTTGTAAAAAGAGAAGCAAGTTTCTGAAGTGCTGAAAACATCATGAAATAGAAGTAATTGTTCTTTGTTCATCTGTGTTAGTAAACTTTAAGTAATGATAAGTTCAACTGAATTTTTTGTCTTTGCAAGTATTTTTGTGGTCTTTCATTTACCTATATACCGTATATTTGTGATTCTAGTAATACAATATAATGTAAGCAACATTCTATAGTTGAAAGAGGTGATGAGTTTTGTGTTCTATCTAATTTTATTCTTTCTGCTAAATAAGGGAGGGATGTGGAGGTGGGGACATCTGTGATGATGCTTCTTGTTCAGTAAACATCTACTAAGAACTGAGCAGAGATTGTTGAAGTATCATCTCAAGGCACCACAAAACAGCCACTATACAAGTATGCTGACATAACTACTCTCTTTGTATTTAAGGATCTCATCTCATCTGCTCTTTGTCAGTGCTACTTCTTGAAATCCTGTTTACTTCTTGGAATATTACAATGAGTTCCTTGTAGATTTGTAGATTTCCAGTATTTGCAAAGTGCTACCTGATCCACCATGTTCAGTCTAGCATTCCTTTCCCTTATATCCTCTTTTTGTTATCTATTAAATTGTGAAATCATTATGGCCAGAATATTTTTGTGCTCTGCACAGGGTAGCTGTGACTGAAGATGAGGCCTCTAGGTGACACCATCATACAAATCATCAGCTATAGTAAATATAATGTCAGTGTGGAGAGGACTGATTTAATTTGGGAGATATCCAGCAGGCACAAAGCCAGATTCCTGTTTTCACGTGTTTCTGGTAACCAGTTCAGTGATACAGATGGTGAGCAGGGACACTAGAATACACGAGAGCTCTTGAAACAGAATGAGCTTTTCTGTTCAGAAGTTTTCTGTGAAGTGTCAACAGCTTTTTAAAGTCTAGCACCAACTCCTGACATGTAAAGGGCTTACATAATGGCTCTGGGATAAACTTTGGCTGTGCATCCTGATTTTCTAGCTCAGTGAATTCAGGAATATAGATGGGAAGGGATCCATCTCTCTGGGAAGGTTCTAGGCTGACCTTTTAATTGTAAAGTGTTCAAAGCATATGGAAATATCTAATGACATAAAACTACTTCAAGAAAATATTTGGAGGGTTAAGAACCATCAGCTCTGTCATGAAAAGTGGAACAGTATATTCTGTGTTTCTATTCTTTCAGCTGAGACTTAATCTCTGGTTGCTTGTCTTTGATACACTAGTCATCTTCTTCCCTCCCAAGCTCATGTATTGTATATAGTATACGCATTACTTATATTAATTCCTGAATTAGTTTACAGCTGGTCCATTTACTGTCTTTACAACATGACATGGCTTTTTGGTAGAGAAACCAAGTCAGGTAAATACAAACACTGCTGAAATCTCTACTGATTAACCTAGCTGTGGGTATGCAGAATCAGGTAACGGAGGCTGCAGCTTGGCTGTGTTTTTCTCACTCTAACCTGCACACTGTTCTACGTTGTCTAAACCAGCTTCATAGTGATTGGCCGTGGTCATCTCAATTGAGTGTCACTTCTGACACTGGATCAGATAATGTCTCCTTTGTGGTTAGAGAAGCTTGCTCTCTGTCTGGGAGGCACATACGCAGGGCTGCTGTTTTCTTCCCTGGTTGGTCTTGTCATCTGCACACTTTTTTCAGGCATGCAAAACTGATCACTGATGGTTCTACTCTATTCTTTCTGCTTTCTACTACACTAACTGGTGTTATTTTCTCCTCTTTGCTCCTTTCAACACAAAATAATCTCAGTTTGTCTGAGTTACAAGTTTCAAGTAGTTTTTAATTTTTCTTACTGGTCATTCTTCTCTTTTCATGATATATTTTTTCCTTTTTCTTTAATAATACCATTGATTTCAAGAGGTAATACTGGGAGCCACCCCCAAAGCTGTGTCTCTTGTATTTTTTTTTTAGAGAGCTAGAGCTTCATAACTTCTAGGGTATATCTTACTCACTTCTTGGCAATAACATGCTGGTTACTTACTTGTTGGTATTTTGGTGGCACTCCAAGGTACCTTACCAGGTTGGGTATTTTTGTCTCCTCTCATTGGTAATTAAGCAGAAATAATCACACACAGCTCCAATTCAGTTATTTGTTTTCAATAGCAGCTACTTTGGTGCAGTCCATCATCCAACAGATGGTTTCATTTGTTCCTAATCTCACAAGCCAACTGAAGTCAGCAGTTGTGCTTTATTTCTTTCCCAGTCATATCTGTGTTCAATAAGTCGTGCTGCCAGCCTTAACAGCATTGCTTTGAATGCAAGTCTTCCCTTTTTTTTAAACCATCTAAATCTACAAAGAAATAGTTTTCTTCAATTACTTTCAACTAATGTCAGGCCTTCAAAATGAGTTTTGGAGATGCTTCTATTTCAGTATAACAATAGTCATTTACCTTACATGCCAAGGGAGGAGGGGGAATTCTTCTACCACCTACCTAATTTAAAAAAATACGATCTTTTGCAGGTCACTTCAGTGTCACTTGTTACACAGAGCACCATAAGTATATTTTGATAGTTTTGTTGTGCACCATGGTATATAAATAAGGCTTGCTCACTAGGGCAATGCTTCTAATTTCAGCATCTGATTCTCAGGTTGGAAGAAAATATAATAAGAAGCATTGTTTAGGAAAAATGAAGGAACTCAACTTATTAAATTTTCTTTTTCCAAAACTGAATGAATATCTTGGATATGCATTTTAAATCTGAATCTCTGAGAAACAATGTGATTATGATTTTGTTAATGGAGCCACCAATCTATATCAAGGACTTATAAAATAAGTCCTTTATTTCACCCTCCAAAAAGGAATAAAAGCAAGACAATGCATCTGTAAGTGGAAGCATGAATATTTCAGTTCAAGAGTTCCTACAGTGGTTTCCTAATTAACTTCTTCGATACATGTGTTTAATTGCAATATTTCCTTCATATCTGTGATAAACCTATGCTCTAAGATGCCAGTGAAAAGCTCCTAGTGGTGTCAGTGTAGTCTCATGATTTATGTACTGTAGTTCTGTCAGTGCTAAACCTAATTTTTCATATGTGGTTGAAACTAGGCAGAAAAATAGAAAAAAAAAACCCAAACATGATTATCTCTTTACTGTTGGAAATTTTCCTTTTGGCATTTTGTTCCATTTGTTTCTTAAGTATTCTTGAGTATTATTTCTTCTATAGTTGAGATAAAATGAATAAAGTGTTTACTTAGACAACTTACTGTTGTATTTCTACTAAAAGTTTCTTGTCTGTATTTTGTAAAGGTACTTGGGGTCTGATACATCTCCTAGTAGCGGTATGGTCCTCATGGAGGTTGGCTTACTCAGTGGTTTCTCAGTGTCACCAGATTTCATTCCATTAGACAATACAGTTAAGAAGATGGAAGAGGAAAATGGAAAAGTCAACCTATACTTAGACACTGTAAGTTGCAAATAACAGAGAAATGCTTTCAGAATGACCCTAAGCTTGACTCTGCCATTCTTTGACTTAAATTCAGAAAGACCATATGACTGTATTTTTCAACAACAGGTGTTCATATTGAATGAATTGTTCCAGTTTTTAAAAAGAGATTAATGGGATAGATACAACTCCATTATATTTTTAAGGGGTTTCTAGACTGCACTTCTTGTAAAATCATAAAAGCAGACTTGTTAAAAAGTTTGTATTTTGGCCAAAATAGTAACAAGTTAAATAAGCAGTTTTACATGCATCTTGACTCCAAGCCTTTATAAATAAAGTGGACTTCCAGTGAGCTAGAAGTCCTTATTTTCTCCATGAACCACCATCAGCATGGTTCTCAGGATGTTTTTCTTCTGTTTTTCTAGCTAAATGCAACACAGTTTTGTGTGGATATTCCGACTGTGAGAGACTTCAAAGTGACAAACATTCAAGATGCTTCTGTGACTGTAGTGGATTACTATGAACCTAGTAAGTGTCATTCATTCCAAATGGATCTTGGTTGTTCAGAAGCTAAGAAGAAAGCTTCTTTTCATAGGAATAGGACAAATTTCAGTGAAGAAAAAAGCAAGATTTACTGTAATTTACATTTTTCATCGAACTGCAACCTATTTTCTCACAAATAGTTGTGTTTTCTTGTATATATTTTTGCTGTCCTAATGGATTGGTTTTTTAGAAGGTGCAAACTGTCATAACTTGTCAGCTGGTATAAATTGTTTTCAGTATGGCCCAATATATTCCCCAAAAGGAACTTCGCTGTGGTTCACTTACCAAGCTAATGATTGTCTTTCAAGTAGCTTTTCCATCTGTTTCTTGTTTAATCAAAGAGTCCTACACTGCAGAAAAAGCCAGTATTTTGATTTGTATAGTTATGTAAAAAAGATGTACATGGGAAAAACAATTTCAAAGGGATTTTTAATTTATTTTTATTTTTTAATAGAGTTTGTTTTAGAGAAAAGAAAAGCAGGAATGTACAAACCTCTTGACCAAAGTGAGAAGAAAAGGAAGATTGCAGGCAGCTATTGGAGAGGATATTAGAAAGGTTTTCTTTATAGTAGATGGCTGAAATACTATTAAGGATTTGGACTTGGTTTGAGATAAGGCATAAAAAAGTTTTATCGACAACCTTCTTCATTTTGATTTGTTTTAGCATAAGACAAAAGACAACCAAATACTCTATGATGTGTACTCCTTTAGCTGAATAAAAATCACATTTATTCTGCTTAAGCTGAAAAGTATACTCAACCACAGAAGTTTAAATTAAAATAGGAAATCAACAAAGGTACGTAAACTATTCAAACCCAGAGCATGTTTTGAGTCCTAGTCACTTAACAAGTTGGAGCAATTTTTATTTGAGACAAACTTGTAGCACTTAACAATCTGTGGCTGAAACAAATTTCCACATACTTTCATTTCTGGAAGGAAAACTGTGGACCGAATCTTTTATAAGAATACTGTTAGGCCCTAGAAGTGAGGCTGTCAGCCCTGCAAGCTAATGGAGAGTGTTTCAAAGGCTGGTTGGCATAGGAAATAGAGCA